>RJWM01026798.1:0-27516 GCA_004363535.1 Dasyprocta punctata
GTGGATGAAAGTGGTTTCAAGACTCAGCCACAGGACAGGGACAAGCAACTGTCCAGCAAGAAGGGGCTGCACCTGATTGTGAGAAACAATGTGGCATTTATAGTTACTCCCTTAAGAAAATAGATTGAACTAATGGGAAAAAGAAGGAGGTGTAAAGGAGAGTAATGCAGGTCTTGGTATAATCAAAATAAGTTCAACACAAGTATAAAAATCCCACATCTAACCTTGTATTTTGCCAAATTGTACAGGAGTAAAATCTGTTCTTGGTACAAAATTTGCAATCATTTAAGGAAGATGAAATTGACTTCAAGTATTGTAGTCCATGTCTTTGCAGGTTTTTGTGGTTGTAAGTCTCAAGTACCATTAATAAAGGTGACTCATTCCAAAATCTAAGATTTGTTTATCAATGCCTTGAATAGATGATGGTGACAGGAATATTTGTTTCATTAAGTCTTTAGAGTATGATACATTTTGATCTTGAATCTTCTATAGTCTTCTTGAGATGTTTTATCTCCTCTTCAAGCTTTTGGTTGTCATTTTTTAATCTTTGTTGTAGTAGACTGGCTTGTTCCTAAAAAAGACAAATGAAATATGAATAGTTTCTGACAAATCAAAATTGATCCGAAGAGACAAAGGTCACTACATATTTGTAAATGGAACAATTCATCAGGAAGATATAAAATTGTAAATATGCATACATCAAATATTGGTGAATCCAATTCAGTAAAGGAAAAACTCCTTGACAAGAATGGGCAAAGAGATATCAATACAAATATTGTGGGTGATATCAATACCCCACGTTCACAAATAGAGAAGCAAACCTGACAAAAAATAATAAAAAAACTATCAGAGTCAATCTACATCATAGAACAAATGGATTTACAGACTCATCCAATGATAGCAGATTATACATTTTTCTCAGAAGTGCATAGAACTTGTTCTAATATAAACCTATTTTAGGTCTGCAAGCATGTCTTAATTAACACAAAAGAACTGTAATAATCTCCTGCATCTTATCAGATGACAATGGAACAAAATTAGAAAACAGCAAAAGAAATCACAGAAACTACCCAAACACATGAAGAATGAGTAATACACACTTGAATAATCATTGGCCCACAGAAAAAATCAGAGAAGAAATTCAAATTGTCCTAGTCAAATAATAACTCAAACCTAATATAACAGAATCTGTGAGATATAATGAAAGCAGATCTAAGAAAGGAGTTCATAGTTATGAGTGCCTATATTAGAAAAATACAGAGATCTCCAATAAATAACCTAAGGGCATCTTAAGACATACTGTGCTACACATCTATGGGATAGACACAAGGAGATCATCGAAATGCAGTTATACCCAGATAGAAAGCCAGGGGTTCTCTGGGTGAGCAAATTTTCTCTTTGTAGTTGACAAAGCTCTGCTTCAGAGGAGATGTGTGGATAAGACCATGGGAAGACTCAAAAAGGAATCCCAGGGTATCCAAATTCTGCAGGTGGCATAAAGAAGAGAAACCAAGAATGAGTATTTTCAGAAAGTGTTTAAGATCTAAAAGTGTGGGCTGGTGGTTTAGCTCAGTGGCATAAGTGCCCACTTGGCAAAAGTGAGGTCGTGAGTTTGATCCCCAGTTTAAAAAAAAAAAGATCTAAAAGTGGAGGATAAATACAGAATACAAGTTTCCTGGGGAAAAAAAACGTTGCCTGAGTAAAGATAGCCATACTAGCCAGGGTATGAGAAGAAATGAGGTAAGTAGGGTAAGAGGTTAACAAACAATGAGGGGACATTTAGTCTGATCCATGGGGCAAAAGGTTCACTGGGGAGGGATAAAATATGAGACAAAGATTTAATGAGTGCTCACTGCACTGTAGTCACTAATAAATAGATAACATGCCTGTCCTCATGTAGTTCACTTCCCGGCAAGTGGAGACTGACTCTACACATACAAAGTAGATAAATCGGGATTTATAGAGTTGTATGCTAAGGTGGCAGTGGGTAGATGCTAAGGGCCAAGGATTGATGGTGTTGGTTGGGAAGGCATAACAACATTACCAAATTGTACCTTGGATATTTCCCTTAAAAATTGGCATTGGAATAAAGAACTGTAGATTGAGGGTGGAGATCCTGTATCTGTAGGGGGAAATAATTTTAAGGACTCTGCCCCATTCTAGTAGGCAGGTAGTTGTTTCTAAGAAGTATTTTATTTTGCATTTTACTAATGGCTGGTGATGTTGATCCTATTTCCATTTACTTGTCTGACCCCCATCTATTTTCTTCCGTGAAATGTCTTCTCAATCCTTTATTCAGTTTCTCACTTGGGACTTTATTTGTTTGTTTTCTTACTGTGGAATTCACAGAGTCTTTATATTTTCTGTATATAAGTCCTTTGTTAGATATGTAATCTGAAAGTGTTTTCCTTCAGTCTATGATATGCTATTTTTATTACCTTACTGGTGTCTTTTGCAGAGCAAAATTTGTCTCTTGTGAAATCCAGTTTATTAAATTTTTCTTTATGACTCAAAGGTACTTTTTAAAACACTGGCTAAACTTTGTTGAGAGACATATTTAAAGTAAAGTTTTTCCCCTTGCTCTGCACCAAATTGCAGTAACATCTCAAACTGAGCTTCAGTTAACTGTTTTTGAAATTTTTCTTGGGAGACACTTTTTAGCCTCAATGGCAGGTGCCACTGAGTCTTTCAGTTGAGAAGCAAGCGGTACAGACCTTAAAGTCTGATAAGTCAACACGGTGAGCGATATGTGTTTCCTTAGTTGCTAAATAGAAATTAACTCTCATAGTCTGTACTCAAAATTTTCAGAGCTCTATTGTATATACCTAAGAAATTCTAAAGGTATTATTACTGGGAAAAGAACAAGGGAAGAAAAATATGCTTAATTACTAGACTCTGATTCTTGGTCTCACGCATGATTAAAATCCCAGGGGATTAAATTTTAGAAAATAACTTGGAACTTTTCAGACAATTCTTAACATCCTGTTATGACTTATATCTAGATGTCCCCTCAAAGCTTCATGTGTTCATAAGTGTGGCATTTGGGAGGTAGTTGGATCATGGGTATAGGATTCTGGAATAAGGATGTGATAATTGGAATAGACCACTGAATAGTACAAGACAGTTCTGGATGTGGATAATGGGAAAGGCTGACCTGTGTGTGAAGGGCACCAACAATCTGGCTTGTAGCCTGAATGGAATAAAAAAGGGAAAAGGAGGCTGATGCTTGCTGGTTCCTGCCTGTGCTGCCCTGGGCTATTTCTCCTCTGTGATGCCCTTAGAAATGTCACTTGCCTTGGAGCCAGCTGGCTATGGACTGAAACTTCTACAAACCGGGAAACTGAAATAAATCTTTTCTCATTTAACTTGTGGGTTTAGGACATTTTGTCCTGGCAACAAGAAAGTAACTAGACACATGAGGTCCTATTTACTTTTTACAATGTATTAGCAAACCAAAACCAAAACCAAAATAAAAAACAACAAAAAACCCAACTCAACCAAACCAAAGCACAAAGCCAAAGACAAACATGCAAAAGGATGTGTTTTTTGCCCAAACGGTAATGCACTGACTTGTACAAAAAAGACTATTCTCCTACATAAATTTTCTTTCAGAAATAAACTTGTCTCATAAGGAAATGTTTCCATCTGATATCCTGGTGAAAAATTTGTAGAACTAAAAAAGGTTACATTTCTTAATTCAAATCTAACATACAAGTAGTATTTACTTTACTTTTACATTTTCCTTGTAAATTTTGTAACTATTGTCTGTCAAAATCCTGCATTGTATGAGTTTGTCACTTACAGACTCATAAACATAACTATGGACTCTAAGCAAAACCTAACCTAAATAAGGATTGAATTTCTAAACCACTTTGTTGATCAAATTTTTAGTTTTTGTTTCCCATTATCAGGACTGAATGCTGGGCTTTCTCATTGCACTACATATCTAGCCATTTTTAAAAGTTTTTGTCTTAAGATGGGATCTCACTAAGTTACTATGTCACTACATTGCTCAAACCAGGCTTGAACAATTAGGACCTCTCACTCAGAGTGCTTGGACCTCAGGCATGTTCAACTGCACATAGATTTTTAAAAAGTTTAAACATTTATTTCAATCATCTATCATTTACCCTCCAATACGGGATTTGATTGTCCAGCAGAACCAAAACAATGAAAGCAAAAAATGTATCTTAACAGCAAGAGATCTAATCACATAAGGTTACTCAGTTACACAGTCAGAGGAGAGAGCCAGGTGGCACACGCCTGTAATTCCAGCACTTGGGAAGCTGAGGCAGGAGGATTGCCACAAGTTCAAGGCCAACCTGAACTACACAGTGAGACCCTGTCTCAACAAACAAACAAACAAATGAAGAAGAAAAGAGTGCATGCAGTGACAAGGGAAGAAACTGGAGTTCAATATGGAGTCATTTGTGTTTCCTGAAGTCACAGTAAACAGCCACAGACAAAAAAGTTTTCCTCGTGATTGCTTAAAAGCAAAAAATACTTTCAGTAAAAGGTGGCATTGACTATTTTCTGACTTTGTCTCGCTCTCGTGTTTGACTCCACAGTCATTAATCGTACTTTTGTCAGGATCAAACATTGAACTCCTACTTAGGCTTCAGTTGATTTCTGGGTTGGTAGGTACACCAACCCAAAAGGCAGAGCACTCAAGTGTGTCAAGACAGAGGAAAAGAGCAGACCAGGGGAAAGCTGAAAGGGGATCTTGAAATGGAGTTTCAAAATTAGAATTTTAAAACTAAGCTAATTCTTGGTTTCCTCATTCTCAGTTCAGGCACCAAGCAGGCTGCAGCAGAACCTGACTTCCAACATTTTTCTGGGTCCACTGGAAGTACAATAGATAGCTGAATCTAACTTCATTTTGACTTTTGTTCTATCCCTGCTATAAAGTAAAACACTTCTGTAAATTGGATGAAAGCAAACTAACTGTCCTGCCAATTTAGCCAAATTGTGAATCAACTCACATTCTCAGTTTTACTGTTGTTCCTACACTTTTAGTATGAATGGTGAAAGGAGTCCAGGTAGTTGGGTCTCAGAATCAAAGCTCTGGCTGGGTTCCCAGTGACATATATATGTAAGACAGAAATAAAATAGTCTCAGATTCAGATGAAGTGTCTTGATCTTAGTTTAGGACCTCTGAGCTAAGCCTCCACAACTTGGTACAGGAGTGACAGATGACAGGCAAGCAAATCAGAGTCCAGATGGTTTGTGCACATAACTCCCAAGTGAACACAAAATGGGACCAAGTAGAGAAAGCAGGTAGAAGTGGTGTGAAAGTTGAGGTTTTGCTCACAAAGATCCTTGTAGAGGTAAAGTCGTAACAGATGGACCGACAAAAAATCATGCTGTCAGACGGGTATTTGATCACCTGGGTGATCTAAAGAAAGCTTTTCTGAACCCATGATTCTTGTATGAGGGAAAAAGTTCTTTTTTTTTTCATATTCTTATGCAAGAGATGCAGATAAAACATGTTTACGATGCTTAGCAGACAAATCTGCCATTAATCGAAGGATATACTTACTGATGGGGCAACAATGCAATTAAAAACTTAGTAATTAGACAGGGCCAGCAGACAGGTCAGGCAAGCACACAGGAGTCAATATGGACAAGATCTTTTTGGGGGCTTCATGGTCTCCTTGCCAATTTTTGTGATCAGGGAGAATGGAGAGGAAAAGGAAAAACAGAAAGTTAAAGATGGTGCCACTGAATACCTGGAGTTTAAGAGATAGAACACTGACCTGCTCTTCCTTCATCTTGATTCTGTCCTCCTCCATCTCCTGAGTCAGCTGTTTGATATGCTCCTGGTAACTCTTTTCTTTCTGCTCCAGCACCTCCTGATTCTTCTTTTGCATTTCCTCCAACATTATTGCAGCAGCCTCTGCAGATTCAGCTTTCACGCGTTGCACTGAAAGGAATGAGAGAAATGGCCGCCAGTTACTATGTTGCCTCGTCTCCTTCCTCTCCATGTGTTTACTTAATGTTGCTGCTGACTGCTTTGGAAAATCAGATACATCTCTGCTCTTCTTGTTGCAGCTTAAGCACACCAGATTGGTGAGTTTTGAGGCTTTTATAGGTAAATGGAGGCAACTTGAAACCATACTCATAAGTGAAATAAATCAAACTCACATTTATAAATATCATATTGTCCTCCTAGTATAAAAAATAAAAATAAAAAACTGAAACAGTAATAAGATTCAAAATGTATAATAGATATTGCAATAATGAAAGGGGAAGAAACTGCTCAAAAGGAAAGAACAACTGGGATGGGGAAAAGAGAAAAGGAAGAAAGGAAAAGATTATATGTATGTAGGTATACATATATAAATGCATGTATATGTATGCAAGATAGATAACTATACTACTAATCTCTGTTAGTTCATCAGAAAGAACAGTTTGTGCTGTCATTGTTTGTTTGATCATCTTTTGTGCCTAGATCTTGTAATCTGAACAACTGCTTCACTACATTAACTAGTGTTAATTTTCTACTATGTTTTTGAAATTCTGTATCATTTCTATCCTTTTTTTTCTGCTTTGCTTTTTAAAATTAAAAAAAATACCAGATTTACTTAAATTATTTAAACTTTTAACAGTTTTTTTTTGGTCGTGTAGCCTCCTGACTTACTCCTCACCTTCGATCTCCTTTTCATTCTCTGTGAGAGCTTGGTCTATCTGTAGAATGGCATTCATCATATCATCCTTGCACTGCATGTATTTCTGCAGAACCACTTCAGCCTTCCAAATCAAAGAACACAGGGTTAACAGTAAGAAGGGTCAGTAGCATTCCTTTCTTTCACCCACTGATTTTTCCACTAGAAACTGTACGTCCTAGTCCTGAGGATCCTGGTGGCCAAGAACCTCTGTTAACAAGAATAAGCACATGCTCTGGGCTGGCCAGTAAGACCTCCCACCCTGCACCCAAAGAATCAGTGTCCCACATAGGAAACTCATAGGAAAAAGAGACTTGTGTCTTTAAGTTTGAACTTAATGGTGCTGTGATCACTATAGACCAAGCATGCTACAGAATGAAGCCTTCATGGAGACAACAGTTCAGAGAAGGAAGTGGAAGGAGTAAGAAAGCTAAGGAAATGTGGATCAGAAGGGTAACAGACAGTGAAAAAGATGACATTTCAATTGTTAATTGGGTGCACTCTCTCTAAGTAGTGCCTAAGGCAGACCTAGTACCATTGACTTCTCCAAGGTGTCACTGAAGGAAAGTGTGAATGTAATATAAACAGCAAGGCACATCACTGAATAATTGTGGTTGGTCACACTGACATTGGAAACTGGCACAACAACATAGGTAAATGCTGCTTACCTGCATCCCCTTCTTGGGTTCCTCATAGTACTTTTTCGTTAGGTCTTGTACCTTCTGAATAAGGCAATAATAGCCCCCTGGTTTAGAATAAATTCCTTGCTTCACCTCTGCTTCTAGAGGACTGAAAAGATCCTGGAGTAAAGCTGAACAGCGATCTGAGGATGCTTTCATATTCTGTTCATAAAAGTTACCTCGCTTTTTGTCTAGCTGAGTCTTTAATGTAAAAATAAATGAAAAGAATAGCCAGGAATTCAGAATATTTTGTGTTTAGAGTTTCTGAGAATACTTTTCAAAAAGATTATGACCCCAACTTTTTACTAAAGTTCCTTCGTAAATTCGAACTTTACTAAAGTTCAATTTCTGAGCAGAGATTGTTAGCATTATGCCATACTTTAGAAGTAATCTTTTCTAATTTATCAAATTAGACCAATGATTGCACATGGAATAAATGCATCTGAAAATAAGCCTTCATTCCATAACTTTGAATAATATTTTCTTTGCTTTTTTCTTGAGTATCGACCCAATATTATACTCGCAGGCACATAACTTGATTAGAAGCTCTGATTTGTAATTATACACATTTAATTGTAATAATGGGAAGATTATTAACTAATTATGAAAGAAAAAATGTCTTGAAACTTTGAGTCCATAATACTAAAATTGTTTCTCCTTACTACTATGATTTTCCATAGGTAGCTAACACCATTTCAAAATCTAGGAATAATTTCTGTTCTCAAAATGAATACTTATTTAATTTCCTTGTGGTACTTTTCCTTCTCTAACCCAAATCAATGTAGGCTTGAGATAAAAATTACTTACTGCCAATTCCTTTTGAAATACTCGGTCAACATCTTTGAAGGAATGTTTCATGAAGATCTCAGTGGCCTCCCTCTCACAGGCCCTGTGCAGGTCCAGCAGTTCCAGGAGGGTGTCTGTGGGCAGCTGCACCTTCTGGCCCATCTGCTGGTCATAGTGGGCCACGGCCTTCTGCACTGCAGCTGCGTTCTCTATCTGGACCAAGGCCAGAACTGCATTCTCTATGCAGGGCAGATCCCCACTGTTGATGGCATTGACATAGTTCAGCACCAGGTTCTGTAGGCCTGCACATAGAGAGTAGGTGGTGATGTTTTTTATAACAAGAAAGAACAAAAATCTCTAATTTTGTGTAATCCAGCACATCAGTTACCATGTTTTTTTCAAAGCATCGATGTTCTCAGCATCACTCTGCAATTTACTAGAAATGCAATATTTCAAGCTCTGTGCTAGATTTATTGAAATGGAACTTCCTCTTAAGCAGAATCCCCAGGTGATATGTATGCCTGCCAAAGATTAAGAATCCTGATTCTAAATCTCATAGACTTCTGTTTATTAAATATTTGCATGTATTTTAAACACAGTACCATTAGGACCAAAACCATATTTCATCATCCCTGTCCACAGTAAGCCTTTGGTCACTATTCATGGAAGAATAAGTGGAATCCCAATCAAAAGGTACTACCATTTGGACACTTAGACTAAGCAACAATATCCAAGAAAACTTTCTTCATGTGCTGATAAAATAGTGAATAGTCACGTGGGTATATGAGTCTTTGAAATATAGCCTTGTGAGCTCAGTTTATAATTTCCTTTTATTTAGATTAATTTACCTTTAAATTCAAATACTGACAATTTCCTAGTGGCTGCCATATTGCAGAGTGAGGTCCAGTTTAATGAGGCAATTTTTAGAAATAAAACTTGGTTCTCCTTTTGACCTTTCCTATCATTTTCCATTAAGAAATTTGACTAATGAAATCTGTTTTAAAGGTTGGTGCCATCTAAAATTTATCACAACAGGAGCAGTAGATTTGCAAGTTTCAGAGATGTAGCTAGGTTCATTTTATTTCTTATTCTTGGTCTTATCAATGAGTGAAAATACGGGGAAGGCTACTTACGAGGCCCGTTGACCTTTGTGTGTCCTGGAAGAGTTTTGGTCTTAGAAGAGCTGAGGATGTAAGAACGGAATTCTGTAACACGTTGCACAAATTCCGAGTCCAGCTCATCATGCAGTGTCTGTAGCTTGCACAGCTTCTTTTCATCTGCAGGCCTATTGAAGACAAAACATTTCTTTCGTGGGAAGAACTTCCGGATACAGAGTCTGGACATATTAGAATTTTTGTCTCTCTGACTGGTGCCTGCAGGAAGATAAAAAGAGAATTTGCCTACTGTAAGGATTTGAACATTTTGGTGAAGTGCCAAATAGCATATATTTTCAGCTTTTTGGGTCAGGTAGCCACTTCTATGCACTCAATTCAGTTACTATAGGAAATGACAGAATCTGTAGACAATATGTAGATCAATGATTACAGCATTGGTCTAATAACATGCATTTTCTTTTTATTTATTTTATTTTATGGAAAAAAGCAAAACAAAGTTTCATAACAAAATAATTGTAGAATAACAATATTTAATACATTGAGTATTGCTGTCTTGAAAGTAGTGAATCAGAGTATAACAGAGAAGCATAAAAATTTCTCCAAATGATGTTAAAAGCAATGATTTTAGCAGGTGGCCTTGATCATTCTTTGTCTGTGGGCCACACTTTTCCAACACTTGGACTGCAACACTGTTTGTGCATTTTTTTCCTTCTTTTTTTTGAGACAGAGTCTTGCTATGTAATTCAGGATGGCCTCGAATTTGTGACAGTCATCATGCCTCAGCCTCCCAAGTGCTAGGATTACAGATGTGCACCACCACGCATGGATCACTGTTCATGCTTTAATCTATTTCCTTCAAATATGTATCTACTATATTTCATAGGATTTGATTTAATATAGCGGTACATATCCTAAGTAAGTTTGTAAAGTTAACCTAATCATAACAAAAGGAAAGATGATACAAAAGAGAAACATGTTCTTGCTTGTGCATTGTGGAACATGCCTGTAATCTCAATACAGGGAGGCTGAGGCAGGAAGATTGCTGTGAGTTTGAGGCCAGCCTAAGCTACATAAGCAAGTTCAAAGCCAGCCTGAAATACATAGAGAGACCCTGTCTCAAATAAAACAAAAAAAGAAAAACAAACAAACAAAAAAAACAAACAAAAAAAAAAAAGAAAAGAAATAAGGAAGAGACAAAAGAAAGAAAGAAAGATGCTCTTTATTTGTTGATGAGCATGTAGGCTGTTTTCAGAGCTTAGGTATTGTGAATCGTGCTGCTAAAAACGTGAGTATGCACATTCCACTATAGTCTGATGACTTTCAGTCTTTGAGGAATACACCTAGAAGAGGCATAGCTGATACAACCATTCACAGATGGATGGGTAAAGAAAATCTGGCATAGATACACAGTAGAATTTTATTCAGCCATAAAGAAGAATGAATTTGTGTTATTTGTATTGCAGGAAAATGGATGCCTCTTTAAACTCTAATGTTAAGTGAAATAATTTGTCAACAGAAAATTAAATATTACATAATTTCTCTCATATGAGAAATCCAAAATACAGACATTTGTGGGGTATGAGGAAAGAGAGGAAGGAGAGGGTTGAGGGGTCATACATGTGGGGGAAGAGATCTAAAATTATCAATATATGACACAGAGGTATGAATCTCCCCAATGTAATTAATACATATAATGAACACATGCCAATAAAAAATAAACCTATTCTTCCAACAAAGAAGAAAATATTTTTAATTGAAATCTATTGATTCAGATATTAAATATTAATTTCTGGGAGAAGCTAGGTGGCAGCAATGGAAAACTGTTAATGTAAACAAAATAAGTAGAAAAGTTAAAAAATAATAATTTCTAGTGTTTTGCTATCTCCTTTTACCAATTTTACAACCCAGCTACCTTGCTTTAGATTCAGGGAACTCTCCAGGTAGGTGTCTGCAGAAATGGTTTCTCCGTCTAGCTCTAGTTTCAGGCAGAAATCTCTAAGGATCCACACAAAGTCTGGGAAGAAGCTCATAAATTCAGCTGAATCTTCAATCTTATCTGTTTCACATGGGGCTTTTGCTCTGATCAGATCTGTCAGCTCTGTGACATAGCTGAGGGGCTAAGGAAAACTGGCAAAAATAACAGGACTTCCTCATGCAATAATTATTCAACAAATTCCCAAACTGACATTTACCGTTGTTCTTAACATTAGTGTTATTTCTTTAGTAAATACACGAATCCTTCCTGCACATAGGTTATTGTTTATGTTTTCTATTTTTGAGCCAGCTTCACCAGGATCCAGAGTCAGGTGGCTGGTTTACTAACACAGGTCTCTTGTCTGCTTTTCCTGTTGTTCTGGACTACACAAAGGATACTGCAGTTGGTCCAGGGCCTGGTGATTGATGGTGCCCACGCTGTTGTACACAAAGGTGCTGCTCAGAAGTATTGCCAGGGCGAAGATCCAGGAGTCATTCTTAGGGTCACTCTGGAGGCCAGGACACATTTGAGTCATGAGTATATTTATTCTTATGTCACTTGAAAGGTCATCAGTAGTAAAATTATGCTCATTTATTGAGGTCTTAAAGGAAATTTAAATATAAAATTTCTCTCCCTCTCTCTTTCTTATTATTTTTGTTTTC
Organism: Dasyprocta punctata; assembly: GCA_004363535.1. NCBI lineage: Eukaryota > Metazoa > Chordata > Mammalia > Rodentia > Dasyproctidae > Dasyprocta > Dasyprocta punctata. The sequence continues at coordinate 11,884 of RJWM01026798.1, forward strand.
CACAGTAAAATTTGTTTAGAAGAGATTTAGAACTGGGTGTTGTGGTCCATGCTTGTAATTTCACCTCTGTGAGATGTAAAGGCAGGAGGATTTTCAAGTTCAAGGCCAGCCTGGGCAATTTATAGAGTCTCTATATAAAAAAAGAAAAAGATACTGGACTAGGGACCTATATCAGTGGTACAGCGCCCAATGTTTAAATAACAAGTATTGTTTAAAAGAATAAGTAAATACATACATAAATAAATAAAATAATTCAGTAAATATATAATTAGTTTAAAACCTTTGCAGCAGTTTTACAGAAATTTTTATATACCTGATATATATCTGTCCTTTTGAATATTCAAAACTACTCTATCAGTAGAACTGTTATATTTATTTGACAGGTTAGAAAACCGAAGCCAGGTCAAATAATTTGATTAAGTATGTTGAGTTAAAAATTGAGTTTTTTGAGTTGGTATTTTGCTATGCAGTTCAGGTTGGCCTTGAAATCACTTTGCAGCCCAGGCTGGCCTCAGACTCACAGTTATCCTCCTGCCTCAGCCTCTCAAGTGCTGAAAATACTGGTGTGCATCACCACATGTGGTTAGAGTTTTAATTTAAACAGAAAGTCATAGCCTTTAAAACACACACCCTTAACTAGAGTTCTGTGCAGGATGAGACCTTTGGCACTGAGTTTATTTGTGCTCCCATTTTACATGTGGGTAGATTGCTTACTGTGTACTGACCAAGCTGATTTTCTGCCAGGATTGTCATGAAATTTTTCTGATCTCTGGTTGCTAAACATAGTCTCATGTTAGTAAAAATGAAAATATATGTTATGTGTAAGTGCAAAGTCTTAAGTGAAAACTGCATGCTTCAGAGATGATACAAAGATAAAGAGCTACTCCCAAATCGAATTCTCATCCTTACTTTCTCAAAATCTCCCAGGCCCTCGGTGTCAAGCAGAACTAGAGTCTGGTCTGGCTTCTCGGGATGAGGCATACACCACATCCAGATTCCTTTGGTGTGAGCCTGCACCGTGGAGCCCAGAGAAAAACCTGCAAAACACAAGCGAGATGAGATGCATGAGTTTTACAGCAAATGTGTCTGAAACTGAGATAGACATTATCATTATGAAGTTTAGCAGTGAGTACTGAAGTTATATCAAGTATTGATCTCATTTACAGTAAGAAATTATAACAATAGATTACCCATTAGAAGGAAAAAACTTCAATATTTTTATGACACGAAGCTTTCATCAGCCCAGTGTGATGGGGCTTTGCTCCTCTGATCCCAGCTTTTCATGAGGCCGAGGCAGGAGGATCACTACGTAAAGTTTAGACTGGTCAATATAATGATACCTTGTCTCAAAACAAAAAGTTAAAAAGGTCTAGGAATATAGCTCAGTGACAGAGTATTTTTCTAAAATGTTTGAGGCTCTATGTTCAATTTCCAATTATACAAAAACAAACACAAATAAATGCAGACAAACGCAAAGGTTGGAGATACGGCTCAGCCCTTGCAGGGTTGAACACCTATTACTGCAAAAATATTCAACAAACTCGAAGTAGACAGAAACTACCTTAACTCAATGAAGTCCAGATATGAAAATCCCCATTCATCATTACACTCAATGGTAACACACTGAAAGCTTTTCCTCTAAGATCAGACACAGGAAAATGATGTCTACTTTGGCTATTTGTGTTTAGCATTGTTCTGGAAGACCTGTCCTAAATAGGCAAGAAAAAGAGGTAGAAATTACCAAAATTTTGAAAGAATAAGTAAAATTATCTCTGTGAAAACAAGATATAGTCTCATATCTAAAAAGCATTAATTATTCCAAATTGTATTAACCCTAATAAATGAATTCAGCTATATTACTGCATATACATCAACATGCAGAAATGAGTTGCATTTCTATACACTAAAAATGAACAATGTGTGTAGGAAATTAAGAAAATAATCCCACTTATGAGCACATCAAAAGAATTAACTGCTTTGGAATAAAGGACACAAATTACAGCCTTAAGACTTAGATACGGAAAAGTACAGATCATTATTGGACAAAATGAAGAGGATACAAATCATTAGAAAAGCATTGCATGTTAATATAAAGTAAGAATATGTATATATATATATATATATGTATATACCCACAGACATAGAATGTATTTAGAATGTACAGAATATGTAATATATGCATATATTATTTTTTTGAGACAGGGTCTCACCATGGAGTTCAGGTTGGCCTTGAACTCAGTTTGTAACCCAGGCTGGCCCTGAACTCACAGCAATCCTCCTCCCTCAGCCTCCCAAGTGCTGAGATTACAGTTGTACACCATTATGCACAGCTCTGATTTAATATTCTTAATATGCCATTACTATCCAAAGTGATATGTAGATTTAATGAATCCCTAAAAGTCCCAGTGTACTTCTTGTAGAAGTAGAAAGAAATTCAAGTTAAATTTTGTACAATACCTCTGGATACTCCAAAGTAGAAAAAAAAATTTTTTTTGAAAGGAAATACAAATTTGGAGGAATCCCACTTTCAGTATTCTCATACTGCAAAACTGAAAATCAAAACAGTATGGAACCAGCATGAAGACTGACATACAGACCAATAATACAGCATTAAAGAGCCCAGTACTTAGCTTTTACATTTGATCAAATGATTTTCAGTAACCATGCCCATGAAAGGATGTTGAACATTAATAGTCATTTAGGGAAATGTAAATTGAAACCACGAGTTATGACCTCCCCCACATCAGAACAGCTACTCTAAAAACAAATGAACAAACAAAACCAAACAAAATAACAAATAGTCTCAGAATGTGGAGAAATTAGAACATTTGTGCATTTCTGGGGGGAACATAAAATGATGCAGGCAACAGGAAACATGGTGTAGTGATTCCTCAAAAAATTAAATAGAATTACCATTTGAACCAGCAATACCACTGCTGGGCAAGTCCCCACCCCGTGAAAACTTTAAAGCACAGACTTCAACTGATATTTTTAAATGGGTATGCATATCAGCATTATTCCTGATGGTCTAAAGGTGAAAGAAAGCCACCTGTCCATCTATGGATGAGTGGATAAACAAATTAATATGCAGTTATTGAGCTTTAAAAACAGGACATTTTGATATATGCCACAACATTGATGAACCTTGAAGACAACATGTTAGGTCATAACAAGACAAGTTTTGTATGGTTCCACTTATACACTAGTCATAGAATAGTCAAATTTGTAGAGACAGAGTTTTTCTTGGATAAGATGAGATCATTCGGGAGATGGATGGAGGTGATGGCTACACCAAAATGTGAATTTCCTTAATGAAATAAAAGTACACACCTTGAATATTTGAAAGAGTAAGTTGCATATTATGTATGTCCTAAATAATAAAAAAGAAAATACAGTGCAAATTGAATTTTTTCTTCTTTCCTTTTTTTATTTCTTTGGTAGTGGCGTTGCTGGGGACTGAACCTAAGGTTTAGAAGCATACAAGGTAAGCACTCTGCCACTGAGTGACAGCCCAGCTCTACGGCTTTTTTAAAACTTAAAAATCCATGAAAACTTGCACTTACTACATGAACACTTTAATAACAATCTCATAGCATAATACTATGTAAATTACTGACTCATATGACTGCCTTCCTCCTTCTAGAAGAGGATTGTGATTCTGAAAGGAATCTAGGGCATAGTGGGTAGGGGGAGTTGGTGAGTTGAACTTTTATACCCTGGACAGAGGGGACAGCAGATAAAATGCTTACCTAAGAATGGCTGATTAGCTTACACTATTTCTCCCTGGCTTTGCCCATCCCTGCCTGACCCCCAAGCAGGATGCTGGCAGTGTGGGTGGGCAGAGGGCTCAGTAGAGCCTTGCTAGTGGTACTCACCCTCTTCCTTCCCAGCCAGCTTGTTCATCAGGTAGGATTTGCCCATGCGGTAGGGGCCCACGATAGCCACCACCACGAGGGGCTGGGTGATGGCAGACAGGATACTCAGAGCTTCCTCGTTCACTGCCAGCTTCTCTTTTTCATTCTCAATGAGGCACACTGGGGCTGGCATGTGGGTCTCAGAGGCCATGTTCATCATGTGTTCTGGTCTGCGAGGGCAGGGATGGAAATAGAATCTCCAGTGTTTGTACTAAGAAATTAGATTCATAATATTGCCCAACATGAACAAATGAGTACTTTGTGCATTAACAAGATACGTGGGGAGGGCCGGGAGTTTGGCTCAGTGCCTTAAGCGCCTGCCCTGGCAGGCACGAGGTTGTGAGCGCAATCCCCGGTGCCGCAAAAAAAAAAAAAAAAAAAACAAAAAACAAAACAAAAACAAAAAAAAAAACAAGATACGTGGGGGAAAATTCATATGGTGTCGGGAATTTTTGACAATAGTATTAAAGTAGTTCATTCTAAAAAAAAATGAACTGTTGATACAGCAGATATAACTTATCAACATTTCACTGCTTTCAAAACCTAAATCTTCCAGTTAATTTTTGTGAAAAACCTTTTTTGGATTCTGATTAAAAATTTACACAAGATACCAAATAGGATTTAGAGAATTTCTGTTTCATCCTGGGGTATGTAGGAAATTGATAGAGGCTCTGAACTCCTTGCAGCCAGATTCAAGGTCCTGGTGGTGCCACACTCTGTGGTGCACTCTGTCTAGCCGCCTGGGTCCTGGGGATTCTGACCCCCACCCAGTAAGGCAGAGGGTCCAGGAACACACTGTGGGAGTGCACCCTCACCAGCTGCACAGAGGATTGAGCTCTACCCAGCCCAGCATCCCAGGGCAATCCATCAGGAGAATGCCTGGCCCGCCTCGCAGCATACAGAGGTACTGAGCCCAGCCCAGCCCAGAGCCCCAGAGCTGCTCACCAGGGAGCAGCCAGTATAGCTGCAGGGTTTTGGAGAACTTGAGATCTGCCCATTAGCACACAAGGCGCGAGCTCCGTTGTTCAGGGGTACAGCCACACAGCAGGTCTTAGAGGTTGTCAATCCCACGCAACCAGGAGCAAGGCCCTGGCATTATATGTCTGTGATGCACCCAGGCTTGCCCCATGCTCCAGAGGTTCTGAACTCCTCACGGCCAGACTTTAGGTCCTGGTGGTGCCACACTCCAGGGTGTGCTCCACCTAGCTGCCTGGGTCCTGGAGGTTCTGAACTCCACCCAGGCAGGCTGAGGTCCAGCAACACACCCCCAGGGTACATCTCTACTAGCCACCTGGATTGTGGAGGTTCTGAACTCTATGCAGCCAGGGTTTAGGCCCTGGCAACAAGCTCCAGGGGTGTGACTCTGCTAGCTACAGGGAGGATACAAACTGTCCAGCCCAGCGTCCCAGAGCAACCCAACAAAGTACATTAGGGGAACACACAGTCAGTCTCACAGACCACAGAACACAAGGGTCCAGTGCCATAGTCTGGGTGTGTGCCCTGGCTACCCACAGGGATATTGGAGGATTGATGCTCTACCCAGCACAGTGTTCCAGTGCATTTCATCAGGAGGCTTCTTGTCCAGCCACACAGGTCCCAGAAGAAAATGACAAAATGGAAGACCAAGAGGCAGTCTGAATCTCCCAGCCTACTGAGAACAAACCCAAGAGACACTGAAATGGAAGACACTGGGAGTCGCACAACTGAACTTTCTGAAATGATAGCAAATGAAGTAAAGAAACAACTCTATGAAGCTATAGAGAAACTCAAATCAGAAATAATCTCTCAGCTAAAAAATGACAATCATTATGAAAGAAATGCTATGTGTATCTAAAGAAGATCAAGATAAAAAAATAAAAGAACATAAGAAAATGATGGAAACTTTGAGCGAACAAGATAAGACACAAACAGAATGCATGAACAGATTCAAAGGGAATTCAAGAAATGAAAAATTCCGTGGAAAGTTGGCAAAACTGCTTGAATGAAGCTGAAGATAGATTCTCAGACCTTGAAGACAACATGGAAGCTTACGATCATGAAAGAAAAGCCCTCTTAAAAATAACAAGGAACCAGGAAACAACAATTCAACAACTGCAAGATGATGCCAAGAGAAATAATATAAGAGGAATAGGCATTAATGAAAAAGCAGGGGTCATTACTAATGACCTGCAAAGACTATTTGCAGAAATAATAGCAGAAAATTTTCTACATATGGGAAGAAAATCTGATATACAGGTAAGTGAGGCATACAGAACCCCAGTTAACCATAACTAGAATAAATCTTCACCCAGACATATAATAATTAGGGTATCAGAAATACAGCCCAAGAACAAAATACTAAAAGCTGTCAGAGAAAAGAAACAGATCACCTATGAAGGAAAGCCTATCAGAATGACAGCAGACTTCTTAAGACAAACATTTAAGTCAAGAAGAGCTTGGAGTGAAGTATTTCAAATCCTAAAAGAAAACAACTTTCAACCCAGATTGATGTATCTTACAAAACTATCTTTAAAAATTGATGGAGAAATAAGATACTTCCATGACAAAGAACAACTGAAGAAATTTATGGCCATCAAACCAACACTACAAAGAGTACTTAAAGACACTCTAGAAAGAGACAAAGATAGCTACAATCTTAAGAACAACAACAAAAGGAAACCAGTAAGCAGGGCAAACAATTAAACAGAAAGTGTAGAAAACCAACAACAGAAAAGTATGATGATGACAGGAATGAGTCAGTACATATCAGTTATATCAATCAATGTAAATGGCCTCAACTCACCAAAAAAAGAAACAGACTGGCAGAGTGGGTTAAGAAACAAAATCCAATATGGTGTGTACAAGAAACACATTGAACTCTAAAGGAAACTCCCAGACTTAAAATCAAAGGATGGAAAACAATACTCCATGCAACAGGAGCCCAGACAAAAGCAGGGGTAGCTTTTATGTTTGCAGACAGTGTGAACTTCAAACTGAGAATGACCAAAAGAGATAAAGAAGGTCACTACATACTTGTTAGGGGAAAACTTCAAGAGGAAGAGATTACAATCATAAATATATATGCACCGGATATGAGAGCACCCAACTATGTAAGACAATTCTTAATAGACATGAAAAACCAAATAAACAATAATACAGTTATAACGGGGGACCTTTAATTGTTTGCCCTGCTTAGTGGTTTCCTTTTGCTGCTGTTCTTGAGATTGTAGTTATCTTTGTCTCTTTCTACAGTGTCTTTCAGTACTCTTTGTAGTGTTGGTTTGGTGGCTATGAATTTCTTCAGTTATTGTTTCTCATGCAAGTATTTTATTTCTCCATGAATGTTCAAAGATAGTTTTGCAGGATACATCAATTTGGGTTGAAAGTTGTTTTCTTTCAGGACCTGAAATAATTCAGTCCAAGCTCTTCTTGATTTGAATCTTTGTGTTGAGGAGTCTGCTGTGATTCTGATAGGCTTTCCTTCATAGGTGATCTGTTTCTTTTCTCTGACAGCTTTTAGTATTCTGTTTTTATGCTGGATTTCTGGGACCTTAATCATTATATGTCTGGGTGTAGACTAATTTTGGTTATGACTGTTCGGTGTTCTGTATGCCTCACTTACCTGTATAGCAGATTCTCTTCCCATGTTTTGAAAATTTTCTGCTATTGTTTCTGCAAATAGACTTTGTAGGTCATTTGTGTTGACCCCTGTTTTTCATTGATGCCTATCAATCTTATACTGTTTATCTTTGCACCATCTTGCAGCTGTTGAATTGTTGCTTCCTGGTTCCTTGTTTTTTTTTTATTTTAAAGATAGCAAAATCCAACAAAACATAACAAAACAAAGTCAATCAAAACAAAGCAGTAGAACTGTTACTGAACTTCAAAGAAAGATACTAGGAAAACAATAGCTACTATAGTATATCTTGTTATTTTCAGAAGAGTTGACCATTCCATGAGGTATAGCAAAATCAAACCAAAAACAAAACACAATGAAACCAATAAAAACAGAATATGAAATAAAGCAAAAAAAAAGTCAATATGAAGCAAAACAATGAGAGTAATATTGGGCCTCAAAGACAAGACAGAATAGAATCCCCCATATTTGCTACATTGCATATTGTCATCTTCCCAAGAGATGCTCAGACTGCTGGCTCCAGGCCTGCAATATCAACCAGACAATACATGCATTTAGTCACTTTATGTACTGTAGTTGCTATCAACTTAGCTGGTCCTCCGAACCAGCAGGTTGCTTATGGGGTGGGGAGAGGGATGTCCTTAATTCTTAGCCTGCGCACTGGTAGGCCTATGGGAGGCACATCTCTTTCTTTTCCTGGAGTCCATGCCTGTCACATGCACTCACAAGGAAGGCAGGCTAGTTGTCTTCTGGTTGGAGACTCCCTGACCCAATGTGGCAGGTTCTTGAGATACCCATCTCTTTCTCTTCCTGGAGTCTGCACCAGTTGTGCACACTCACCAGGAAGGTGGGCTAGTTGTCTTCTGATTGGAGCCTCCCTGAACCAACGTTCTTTGTTATTTTTAAGAGATCTTTTCTGTCTTGATCGTAAGCTTCCATGCTGTCTTCAGGGTCTGAGAATCTATCTTCAGCTTCATTCAAGCAGGTTTGCCAGTTTTCAATGGAATTCTTAATTTCCTGAATATCCCTTTGAATCTGTTTCATGCATTGTAATTCTGTGTTACATTGTTCATTCAAGGTTTCCATCATTTTCTTATGTTCCTCTATTTTTTATCTATATCTTCTTTAGATACACGCAGCATTTCTTTGATCATATTTGTCATTTCATTTTTTAGCTGAGAGATTATTTCTGATCTGATTTCCTCTATAACTTCATGGAGTTGTTTCTTTACTTCAGTTGCTATCTTTTCAGAAAGTTCAGTTGTGCAATTTCCAGTGTCTTCCATTTGGGTGCCTCTTGGGTATGTTCTCAGTTGGTTAGAGGACTGAGACTGCATGTTGCTTTTTTGTTTTGTCATTTTCCTCTGGAACTTGTGTGGCTGGTCATCTGATGGATTGCACTCAAATGCTGCACTGGGCAGAGCTTCAATCCTTCCATATCTCTGTGGCTAGCTAGAGTGTACCCCCAAGCTATTGTGATGGAGTCTTGTACTCTGTGGCCTGTGTGGCTGGCTGGGTGTTCCCCTGATGTACTATGCTGTGCTGCTCTGGGATGGTGGGCTGGGCAGATTTTGTATCCTCTTGCAGCTAGCAGAGTGACAACCCTGGAGTGTGTTGCTGGGGCTTGCAACCTGACTGACTGGAGTTGAGAACTGCTGGGACCTAGGTGGCTAGTAGGGACACACCCCCAGTGTGTTGCCAGGGCCTAGTGCCTGGCTGGGTGGAGTTCAGAACCTCCAGGTCCAAGGCAGCTAGGTGGAGCATGTTCCTGGAATGTGGGACCACCAGGACTTTGCGTCTGGCTAAGAGGAGTTCATAGCCTCTGGAGTGTGCAGGTAGCCAGAGCACATCCTCAGTGTACGGTGCCAGGGCCTTATTCCTGAGGTCTTGCTACTTAAAGGCTCCAATACTTTTCAATATTGCCACGTAGTGGACAAAGTTCATAGTAAATGAAGTAGCAAGGGACACATGTGCACCATATCTAAGCCATGGCACCATCCTATATTCTCGTTTCCATACTGTGAAAGAGACATTGCCACTTATTTTGCATGATTGTGATCAGGAATGAATTTACACATGACATCAGCTCTTACGAAATCACAGACAAATAAAACAATTATTGTTTTCCTGTATTTCACTCAACAACATATAGACAGTACAGTAAGCCGGTTCAAGAAGAAGGATTGCTGGTTCAAGCCCAGCCTGAACAACTTAGCAACTTAGCAATAAATTGTCTCAAAAAATTCACTGTGGAAATCAGTGTGAGGATTCCTCAAAATAAGAAATTTAAATTACATTTGGCCCAGTTATTTCCCTTCTTGGTATCTTCCTAAAAGAATTAAAAGCCTCACACCACAATGATATATGCATACCCATGTTTATAGCAGCACAGTTTGTGATAGCTAAATGTTGAAAACAGCCCAAATGCCCATTAATGGATGAAAGGATAAAGAAGATGTGGGGTTTTTATACAATGGAGACTTACTCTGCCATAAAGAAGAATAGACTTGAGACATTTCTAGGTAAATGAATGCACTTTGAGACCATAATCTTAAGTGAAATAGATCAATTGTACATGTTTAAATATCACTGTGTTTTTCTGGTATGAGAAACCAAAAGTGTAAATAACAACCAAAATGTATAATAGATACTGTGAAATAGGAAGAAAATACTCAAATGGGAAAGGGAACAAGGGAGAAGAGAGGAGGGAAGAAAGAAAATAAAAAGAAAAAAGAATAAAAGTAAAAAATGGAAACAAAGCTTTGGTAAATTAAGAGGGGAAGTGGGGTTGAAAGGAGAATGACATGCAGGCCTTCTTGACATGAAGCCATGTAGCACGTTGTGATTTACCAAAAATACCCTTACCAGAGTCCAAGCAGATGAGGGCAAACCAACAAGGACTTCTTCCACAAGCGTCACCTCAAAAAATCTTTTTTTTTGTCTATAAAACACAGAAAACAGTTTTCTTATTATTTAAAAAAATAGCAACACAAAACCGACAGAATATATTCCACCTAAATTTTCCAAGCTACTCACAATTGTGGGATGCACATTTTAAACTTTTTCACTTTAAACCTTATGCTGTTTATTCCTCTTCTCATTCATTTTGTAAGGGAAGATATGAGAAGAGAGAAGGAAGGGAGAGATTTAGCAAATTCTCTGTTGACCTCACCATTCTCTGTATTGCTTCATGCCCAGAAGTGAGAACTTAAAATTTGAAGAACAGGGATAGATTCTTTTTTATTTTCCTTTCTTTTATTATTGGGATTTTAAAAGTATTTCTGAAACCAAGTGTGGTGTCATATACCTGTAACCTCAGCACTTAGGAGGCTGAGGCAGGAGGATTACTGAGAGTTTGAGGCCAACCGGGGCTGCATAGCAAGACCCTGTGTGAGCAAAGTAAATAAATAAAAATAAAATATTTCTGGGCAAGGAGCATTTTCATTTTCTCTAGAAGTTAAAGCTCACCCGAGCCTTTCAGTCACTGGAACACAGCCATGTCCTCGTCTCACTGGTCTTTACACCCACAGTGCTTTGCCTTTGAACCGTACTCGCCTCTATCTCGGCAACATTGCTTGTTGCTCGAACTCAAGGTCTCCACAAATAGGCGAGTTCTCAGAAAACTCTACCGTGAGTTTTTCTCAATCTCCGCCTAATTTTGTTATTTTGTTTTCATTTCTCTCTTGACTACCCGGAGTTGAAGATCACGCTACCTGCAGCTTCCTGCATCCACAGAGGCGGCCCCAGCACCTGCAGCAGGGCTTGGCCCCCGATGGAAGCTCAGTCAATGTTACCTGGGGCGAAGCAGGAGATCACCCCGGATAGGAAGCCAGCCCCACATGTGTGCAGATTTGAATGTATAAATTTTGAACAAGCAGAAACTAGCGAAATCCCTATGCATTTATTTGTCAGCACAGTCACACCCACACTTAAAATTATGCACCACATTAAATATAATTCAATTTTTGTATTATACTTGGCAAAGTAATTTTATTCCTACTGTTCATTTCCTTCTGCACAGTTTAATTCCATGCTTTCTAAAGCCATGTTGAAGTCCTCCTTTTGCTCTAAGGATATTATCCTTAGTTCTGTGAAAATTATTTAAATTCTCAACAAACTGCCCTACAAGCTACATAAACGGTGAGACATTTCTCCCGGAAGATCCGGTTCCACTCTGGGGCGAACGCGAGTCCGGCCCTTGGGTCGGGACCGCTGCGGAGCGGTTTCACTCAAACTCCCCGGCAGGCGGCGCTGTCCTCCAGTTCCGAGTTCCAGGGACTTAATTCCCGGTGCGGGACCAGGCCCAGTGTTCCCACGCGGGACCGGCTCCCAGCTCAGGCGGCCTGACCTGCTCCGGGCCGGTTCCCTTCTCCACTGCAGTTTCCAGGCCCCCCGCAGAGGCAGGAGGGGGCCGGGCAGCTGCCGCCCTCGCCCAGGGAGGAGCACAGCTGGAGATTTTCCCCAGGGCGGTAGGTCCCGGGAAAGCAGGGCGCAGGGCGCTAAGAAGCGCTCCCCAAGGGGACAGGCTGAAACTGAAATGGCATGTGGGCAGTTTCTACTTAAAAGACTTGAAGAGAATATATTGTTTATAGATCTATTTCATAAGAAATATACTAATCAGAAGATTTTCAGGCAGAAAGTGTCAAGTCTCTGAACTAGACCTCTACCCAAGTAGGAGAGAAAAACTCCCCCAAACAGATCTGTTATTCGCACTTAGCTGGGCAGGGCGTTCAACAGGAAGCTGGCAGCTGAAACCACACAGCTCAACCTGCAAAGAGCTGGTTCCACGAAAAACCACAAGAGACACGCTGTGCCTGCCAGCACCCCCTGTACCCAACCCTACCACCTAGCCTTGGACCCCCTACTCAGCGACCCAAAATTTTGCACCCCCTTCAGCAATACCTCCACTCCCTAAACTCCCCTACAGAAACATGCCCTCAACCCTTGCTCAGAGCCAATGGTCTTTTTGACCTTTGCCTGGCCGCACCTGGTCAGCAATAAAGTCCTTGCATGTTGCTTCAATTTTGCCTGCCTCAGTGGTCTCAGTTACACCTTGGTTTAGCCTGACATATGGTGCCGAAAACCGGGAGGGTACTGATGTCCCCCACCATGAGGAGTCCATCTCCCCTCCCTGAACCCCACCAAGCGCAGAGGCCACCATCCACACCGAACCTCTGACCTTCCCCCCACCTGGAATTGCTGCTGGTCTGGATCCTCCCTTCAGGTCGGGGAAGTGATCTCTGTTTTATCTCCTCTCCCCTTTCACCTCTTGCTCCATCATTCCACTCCTGAGAACCTCCAGACCCAGTCAGAGTTGTGAGGCAAAAAACCCAGGCCTGGTCACACTCACCCTGGTCAGGAGCCAGGCTTCCCAGATGGCTGCCCAATCTCAGAGACGTCCGATTTGGTCACCGTGTCAACCCCTCTGATCTCGGCCTCAAGAGACTGATGGAAGATGTCCCCTCTTTCTCTTTAGCCACCCTGGTTTGACTGTGGTCTTGAGTCATCATGGGTAACTTGCCTCCTCCTTCTGTTCCTGTCACCTCCCCACTGACTTGCATTTTAAAAGCCTTCAAGCCTCTCCATCTCATTCTGGACCTGAAGCCAAAACACCTCATTTTGTTCTGTGATATGGCCTAACCAGTCTATCAGCTGGACAATCAAATCCCAATGGTCGATTAACAGGACATTTGACTTTTTAATCCTCCAGGATCTTGTTAGTTTTTGTCACAGGCTGGGTAAGTGTTCTGAGGTCCCACATCTCCAGGCGTGTTTTGCTCTCCACAAATTCCCTTCACTGTGTGCCTCCTGTGACCCCACCGAACTTCTACTGCTCTCCACACCTCCTCCCACTCCCCCTTTGGCTCCTCCAGACTAGGTCTCAGCTTCATTACTGACCCCTCTTCTCTGGCCTCCCCACCTCACCCACCTCCACCTGCTGGTCCAACAGCAACAGCACCACCCTTAAATTCCCCACCTTCTGCCTTACCACCCTTTTCCCCTCCTGTTTCCCCTCAGCAACAACCTCAAAGTCCCAAGAGTTCTACTCCCTCTTATACATGATCTGGACTCCCCTTTGACCTCCCCGCTCCCCAGTTTCCCCTTCACACGGTTGCTGAAGCCGAGGGCATTATCCAGGTCCATGTTCCTTTTTGCCTCACAGACCTCCCTCGGATCCAACGCCATTTTGGTTCTTTCCTTTCAGACTCTTACACATGTATCCAAGAGTTCCCATACCTAGCCCAGACCTATGACCTCACTTAGGATGATATTACTGTCATCCTAACCTCCACTCTCTCTTCTTAGAAATGAGAGCAGGTCTATACTGTGGCTCGGGCTTACGGTGAGAACCACAGCCTCACGGAGCCTCTCTTGCTGAATAGTGCCATGGCTGTCCCTCAAGCCAGACCCCTATGGGACTTCAGTGTCAAAGGAGAACAAGGCCTCTGTCCATCTAAAAGGGCATGGGACTATCTGATTACTTGCCTTGTTGAGAGACAAAGTATAGTACCCTCAATCCAAAAAGCCCAGAGAGCTAATTGATTCTCAAAGTACATCTCATCACCCAATCAGCCCCTGCCATAAAAAAAAAAAAAAAAAAAAAAAAAAAAAAAAAAAAAAAAAAAGAACTCCAAAAGATTAAAACAAGCCCTCAAATCCCACAACAGGAATTAATTTCTCAGGCCTTTAAGGTCTACAGCAATGGAGATGAGACTGCCCACCAACAATATATCTCTGATTTACAATTACTTGCTTCCACCATTAGAAGCCCAAAACCTACTACAGACAACAAATCCAAGGGAGCAAAAAGGGGAACTGTCGCCCCAGGACTCTGCTTCAAGTGTCAACAGTCAGGTCACTGGGCCAACAAATGCTCTAATCCCAGACCCCTCTCCGAGCCATGTCCCACATGTGGGGGCCCTCACTGGAAGTCGGACTGACCCTTGGCAGTCACACTTGCCCTGGGAGTCCCTTCCCAGCGCGCCACACTGTCGTCTCTGATCTAATCCGCTTGGCCTCGGGTGACTGACATGCCCCGAAGGTCCCAGATGCCCCTTGGATCATCACAGCTGCCGAGCTTCATGTAACTCTCTTGGTGGAAGGTAGGGCTGTTTTTATTCCTAATTGAAATGTGGGCATCCCACTTCACCCTCCCCTTCTTTCTCAGGACAGCTGCTTTTAGCTGCTATCTGGTGTGGGAATTGACGACACCATATCCAGGCTCCCAGAGATGCCTCACCTCTGCCAATTACAAAATCACACATTTTCTCATGCTTTCCTACTCATTGTAACCTACTTGGTTCCACTCCTCAGAAGAGACATTCTAGTAAAACTGTCTTCTACTCTATCCCCAGTACCACCTCATGCCTTATGGCTGTTCTGCTCTCCCCCTCTCATCCTGACCGTGAGCTTCCTCTCCCAATCACTTCTCCCTTCCTTAAACCCACACTTCTGAGATAGCTTTAGCTTTTCTATAGCCACACACCAAACTCCTCTCCTTATTCCTCTAAAAGCCAATCATCTGTACCTAACCAACTTGGCTCTCAGAGGACGTTCACCTATCACAATGATCTGTCTCCACAGCCACAACCTCCTCACACCTGTCGACTCCCCTTTCAACACCCTCATCCTTGCTGTCAAGAAGTCAAACCAGTCACACCATCTGATCCACCATCACCATCTGATCCAAGACCTCTGAGCTATCAACCAAATTGCACTCCTGATCTACCCTGTAATCCCCCATCCCTACACTCTCCTGTCCCCCATAACCTCCTCCACCACCCTCTATACTGTATTGACCTCACAGATGCTTTCTCCACCATTCACCCCAAACTACAGCCATGCATTGCCTTTATGTGGTCTGACCCAGACAGCCACCAATCCCAGCAACTCACTTGGGCAGCTCTGCCGCGCCCTTTTCTACTCATGTTCTGTTGACAGGGTCCAAACATGAAAGAAGATAGACCAGTGTTCTGTTGACAAGGTCCAAACACAGAGAGTGTCTTCTGAGAAAAGGTCGCAACATAAAAATTGGCTTTGTGGTATGGGTTAATGCTTTTTGGGAACTATTGTGTTAATTTGTGCCCTGACACAGTTTGAAGA
>RJWM01026799.1:0-27473 GCA_004363535.1 Dasyprocta punctata
TGTTATAGTCTCAGAGCAAGCCATGCACCACACTGAGGACGTCCTCAGGTTTTTGCTGCCCTTCACTTTGTCCTATAGTGAAGACAATACACACTCAAAGAAGGAAGTGACCAAAAATGATTTGAGAAAATTTCTCAGAATTGGGAGGCACCCCAGGTTGAAAAGTCTCAGTGCACAGCATTGAACTGCATTGGTTGACAGCGCCTGTTATGGTTTGTATCTAAATGTCCCCCCAACGCCTCTTGCAGCCATAGGGGGAGGCTTTTAGAGTTTGTGATTCATTCATTGTCCACTACTGGAATTATGGGTGTGAGTGCTACATCCCCCTGGGGTGGATAGCCTGCATACAATTTAAGGGAGTGAAAGAGACTTGCTCTCTGCTCCTCTGCTTTTGCTCTTGTTGCTTTTGTGGCTTCCTCCACCATGAATGGTTGCCCCTCTGCCATGCCACGCTGTCTTGGAGCTAGCTGATTACAGACTGAAACCTCCACAAACTTCAGAGATAAATAAACCTTTCCTTTCTTAATTTGAGGTGTCAAGTATTTTACCCCAGCAACAAGAGAAGAGTAACCAGGACAAAATTGTACTAGAGAAATGGGGTGGTTATTGTAACTGTACCTGACCATGTGGTTCAAGAACCTTTGAGACTGACTTGTGGGAAGAGTTTGGGAAGATTTGGAGATGTTACCTGAAAGAGTAGTGCTGGAACACCTTAGGCTGTTCTGTGTGGGAGATTCTGGTCAGAGCTCAGAAGACTAGAAGGCTGATAATAATCCTGCTGATAAAGCCGAGCTTCTGGAGGTTTCTGCTGGGAGGAAGGACTATATTGGTTGTTGGGCTCCAGACAGTGTGTGTTATGGCTTGGCAGAAAGTTTGTCTGCATTATGCTCATGTCCAGAGACTTTGCCTGAGACTGAGATTAAGGGTGGTAGACTAAACAGGTAGAAGAAATTTCAAGGCAGTTAAATGTTGAGGCTGTCACATGGCTGTTGTTGGGGGCTTTTAGCCAGATTTGTGTCAATAGTCAAGAGCAGATAGCCCAGCAGAATGATTTAAAATGTTGTGAGTTTGGGCCAGGAAGAAAGCTCCAGTAAAACTGTGGACTGCAAAGGTGGAGCTGAGGAGATCTCGATTGCTGAGAAGCAACAGGATAATAGAAAAGATGGCCTGAGGGCATCACAAGAAGCAACAAGTCTTTACCTTTTGCAGCCTCAAAACTGCGAAAGTGAAAGACTGCTTTGAGGAGAAAGCCACAGAGCATCAGGTTCCAAAATGGCAGTGGCCACACCAGGTTCCAGAATGGCTGTGGCATAGAGAATTTGTTCCTCAGGATCAGATTCAGAGTGCCCAGCAATCCAGGCACTTGGCTTCTATGCAAGAGAGGAAAACCTGGCTACTGCTCTACTGGTAGCAGACCTTGGCATCATCCACATGGCCCTGGTTTTAGGTACATACAGAATGCAGGAGTTACAGGGTTAAAAAAGGCTTCCACCTAGATTTCAGAAGAAGGCCTGGGAGGCCAGGCATTGTGTCCCTGAGAGAGTAGTGTGTGAAACTGTGAGTGTGAAGCCAAAGGTGCAGTGGAGAACTCAGAAGTTTGGAGAAGCCAGGAATGTGGATCATCTGAAGAAATCTGCAAGGAGAGAGCAAAGTGGGCCCAAGAAAGAAGCTGTGAGAGCTCGAACCACCAGAAGTGCTGTAGGGATGGAGCCACACAAACCCTTTGGAGCTCACAGCTTGCCACAGATTGCTTTGATGTTCCACATGGAACTATACTACTTAATATTTGCCTAGCTGGATTTTGGACTTGCTTTGGTCCCAATCCTTTGTATTCCCCTGTTTGTACTTTGGGAATGGTAATGTTTATTTTGTGTCATTGAATGTTGGAGTATTCAACTTTCTTTTCATTTGTACAGAGGCTCATAGTTAAGATCTGAGATCTAAGTTTGCCTTCAATCTCAGAGGAGTCTTGGGACTTGGACTTTTCAGCAGTGTTGAAACTCAGGATTTTGGAAACTCTTAGAGATGGACTAAAATGCTTTTTGCATAAAGGGATATACATGTGCCTTTTGGGGATCCAAGGGAGGAATGTTACGGTTTGTGTCTAGCTGTCCCCCCAAAGCTTCATACAGTCATGGGAGTAGTCTTATAGAGTTTGTGATTAATTTGTGGTCCAGTGCTGGGATCCTGGATGCAAGTGCTATACCCACCCTAGTGTGGGTAACCTACATACAGTATAAGGGACAGAAAGAATCTTCTCTTGCGCTCTTTCCTTTTTGCTCTTGTTGCTTTTGCTGTTTTCCGCCACTATGAACTGTTGCCCTCTGTCATTTGCCACTCTGCTTGGAGCCAACTGAGTATGGACTGAAACCACCACAAACTGTGAGCTAAATAAATCTTTTCTTCCTTAATTTGGGGCATCAGGTATTTTATCTCAGCAACAAGAGAAAAATAACGAACACAGGGTCCCAACCCACAGCCATTTACTTTTCAAACACAGGACTAGATGTTTTCAGATGTACATCTCAGGGACATATAGGCCTGCCCTCACTTAGTTGCCCTGTGTTTTCTTCCTTTCCATCCTCTGCCCTCATTTCACTGGGTCAGGTGAGAGGGAGGGAGACAAGACAGCCTGTGCATTTCATCAGGACCCAGCACACTCAAAAGTCTACTGAGATAGCACCTGCAGCTGACATGATCTGACACCCTTCTTTCCTCTCACCACATTCAGGCTAATTGTCTTCCCACCCCTATCTTGTCTTTCTCTCTTTAGTCCAGTCAGAATCTGGTTGTGCCAACATAGTGTCTGCAGCCCCTTGCCAGGCAGAACCCCAGCAATACGAAGTACAGTTTGGACGACTGCGGAATTTTCTCACTGGTAAGTACTCAGCACTGGGAACTTTCCTCACTGAGAAACAGAGTAATGCAGATATCCCTGGGAACCTGCTGTTTTGCCAGCATGGTATCAGCAACCAGGGATTCGGAGGAACTCTGACACAATTCTCGTGTGCAGACATGGTCTCTGGAATTCCTGAGAGTTGTAGCAGGAGGTTAAAGTTTACAAGGTAAGAAGAGAGCTCTGAGCATTTTAATCACTGCTTTGTCCATGGCCTTCAGTCCAGTGGCTTGTGTTGAATAAACAGAAGCTAAATCGGCCATGTAGAGAAATGTCATTAAGTGTAACACTTTGTAACATATGTCAATCAGTACCTCTGCTGGTAACAGTACATCTCACAATGTCTTTGCAGACTCTTTATTTCCGAAGTGTAAGATAGTGGTCTTCCTGAGTCAGCAGCAGAATTAGAATTTGTCATTAGAGTAGTCCTCAGGTTTCAGAAGGGTGTAAAGCGGGTAGAGTTAATAGCTGTGCATTCTAGGCAGCTCTTCTAACTCACTGATTTTTTTCTAAATGAGTCACTTAAACAAGACACTTAACCTCTCTGGGATTTTTGTTTCCTCATATGTGAGATGGAAAAACTAGTGGAAAAGCTAAACAAAACCTTCTCATCCTGTCCTAAGATGCCTGATTATAATTCAGGTGTTGAGAAGGTTGCAGTTACAGAAATTGTGTTGATTCCAGTTAGTAAATCAGTGTGCCCAGGATTTAGCTTGGTGGCATAAGCGCCTGCCTGGCAGGTGCAAGGTTGTGAGTTTGATCCCCAGTACAAAAAAAAAGTGAAAACCAGTTAGTAAATCAGTCTTTTGTTGAGTACCTTCTATACATAACACATCTTGTAAGAAGTAGAAAACTCTTTCTGCCCTCAAGGGATTGAGAATAATTAGCAGACAGTGGCTAGTAATAAATGATAGTGTTTTGTTTTGTTGAGTCTTGCTATGTAGTTCAGACTGGCCTTGGCTCACTACGTGGCCCAGGCTGGCCTTGAACTCACAGCAATCCTCTTGATTCAGCCTCCCAAGTGCTGGTAGTTTAAAATCATTAAGCTTGTTTTCTTTGTTTGAACAGTCCTTGAATTAATAGTTTTTAGTGGTGAAAAAGCATGTAAGGTGAACAGTATATAAACCAAAATCCTGTCCTTAACCTTACACAAACTTAGATTTATCCTAGTTTTATATAACCTTTTTAGGGGTTAGTTTTTTTAAAGGAAAAAAAAGACCTGTATTTATCTTGTTTTTTTTGTTTCTGAGACAAGGTCCTCACAATGTAGTTCCAGCTGACCTCGAACTCATTATGTAGCCCAGGCTGGCCTTGAACTTGTGACAGTCCTGCTGCCTCGGCCTCTCAAGTGCTGCAACTACAGTTGTGTGCCACCACACCTAGCCATTTACTATATAGTTGGGGAAAATTAGTAAAATGTTATAGGAAATAAAGTTTGAAAAGTATATATTATGTTTAAACTGAAAAGAAACAAACTCCATTGAGTAAGCACATGCCTGGTAGGTGCAAGGTTGTGAGTTCAGTTCCTGGTACCCAAAAAAAAAAAAAAAGAAATTGAATTTATAATAAGGATTATGTTCAGAGTAAGCATAACTTTACTACAGAGGGTTATTAATTATTGTCACTGGGTTTTGAGGCTGTAAGCGATTTTTTGAACTTTAAGTCAGTTTTTAAAATACAATTATTGCTCCATGCTAGAGTTCTCACCATAATGGTAGTTTCCTTCAGCTGTCCCTTTTGTTGGTTCAGCCTGTACTGCATTAAGTTCTGTCTTCCTGGCAGACTGGCCACAGGGTTGCAGTCTTGCCCCATGTAATAAGGAATCCAGTCCTGCAGTGCAGCCCCAAGGGCTGTTCATTCTCATTTGTATTTTGTTAGCCTGAGCTTTACATTTCGATGTAATCCCTCAGCCATTTCTTTTGTAATTTGTGGTCATTTTAAAAATTGAGCAAATTGTTGCTTTGTGTATAATTTGTCATTCCCTACCCTTGGTAGTGTACTGGGGATTAAACCCAGAGCCTTCACACTGATCTGCATCCCCAACCCTTTTTATTTTTTATTTTAAGACAGTCGCAGTGAGTCACTAAATTGCTCCCTTTGGCTGGGCTCAAAATTACAATCCTCCTCCCTCAGCCTCCCAGAGTACTGGGATTACTGGCATATAATTTGATTCATTCTGGGTCTGATCATTTAGAGGAGCTTAGTATGTCCACTTTTCCTGGAGCTTGTTTACCCTTGGGTCTCTGAGGAGCAGTCAACCAATTTACCCTTGGGTCTCCGAGGAGCAGTCAGCCAATTTACCCTTGGGTCTCTAAGGAGCAGTCAACCAATTCAGATGAACACATACTTCTTGAGCACCAAGAGAAGTCATGAGACACAGGCATTAGTCTAATTTGGATGATACTCTAACCATTAAGGCTGAAGTAGACGTTTGTAGTAAAATTTGAATATAGAAAAAAATGTCATCACTTACTATGTAGTGAATGCCTCCTTAATGTAAAACTACTGGTGGTCAACAAGAAAATGGAACTTTTATGCATTGATAGAGATGAGTAGTAAAAGGGACCTTACTTACTTGACACAGAGGGCCCTGTCAGTCCTCATTCTCCCCTTCCTGATGGTATATGGCCCCACTGACCACCGCCTTTTGTTCTGAAATGCCACACTGCTTGGTTCACATTTCCCATTGCTTCCTTGGGCTCCCCTTCCTCAGACACACATCCCACTTCACAGGATCAGCACTGGATGTGCTGAGTGCATGTCATAACTAGACACCCTGAGCCCACTAAACTCTTGTCCACAGAAAGCTTATGGAGAACAGTGACACAGCTTGACAAGTCCAACCTTAATGTGCATCTCCATGTGGATGGTGCTGAGCCTTTATCATGAGCTCACCTTTCTCTTAAATCCCAGTCCCAAAATTATCACTGCAAACTAGACAGTAGGACATCACAGCAGTAATCATGCCATCTCATGTTTCTGTGTTCAGTGTACCTTAACCCCCACCCAAAAACCTGGCTTATCCTCATGCCTTTCTTCCTTTACCTCTAAGCCTGTTGGTTCCACTGTGGTAACTAATATCAAAGCCCTAACTTCCACTCCCACAATACTGCCCATTATGGTCCTTCATGCAGTGTACATTGACTCCATGGGCAGTGCCTGGCCCCACTTGTACACCACTGTGAGCTTTGAAACCTGTCCCCTCATGCGCTACCACGCTGCTTCTAGACTCGTTCTCTTACACCACCACACTGCTGAACCAGTCGTCTCATATTCCCCATGCTGCTTTGCTTTTGGACCCATCCCCTCACACCTGCTGCTTCTAGACCACTCCTCTCATACACTGCTGACACTGCTTCTCTTCAAGGGACCACTGAAACCCAGCCCCTCCCGCAGGTGCCAGGGTAATCCCTCCTGCCCATAACACCTTCTCCAACTGCCCTACCTACCTCAGTTGCTTTCTCCTTTTATTCAAATGCAGTCTTGTGTGCAGTACCTCAGGGTTGACCTCATGTTGGCCTCTGCTCACATAGCAGTGTGGCATCATTGTACACCTACTGCATGTTCAGCAGTGGTTAGATGGGGAAGGAAAGCATACTTTTTAGAGAGTGTCTTTCAGAGTTAGGGAATATATTAAGTGAATACACTTAAGAAACATATGAAGAATGTTATTGTAAAGGAACAAAATTTTAAATGGAGCTTGACTTTAAACTCCCCACTACCTTGATCACATTATGTGATAGCAGGCGTGCTCTTATCTCCAAACCAAGGAAAACAGTTTAGAGGTAAAGCAGCAATGAATTTCAGTATATTTAAAGCAGTGCATCAGTGTTTCTGTTTGTTGTGTTGTGTTGTGTTGTTTTTAGACAAAGTTTTATTATTTAGTTCAGGCTGATCTTGAACTCACTATGACATCTACAGTGACCTTGAACTTGTGTTGATCCTCCTATCTCAGCTTCCTAAATGCTATGATTACAGGTGTGCACCACCATGCCTGGTATTGAATCACTGTTTCTCGATAGCTAGTTTTCCTTAAATTTAATATAAAATGTCTGTCATTTTAGAAAATAAGCCTAAAAGTAAAATTCTAAGGAGTTGAAAACGATCCTTCATCCCTCCAGAACATATTGGAAGTCTAATCGATAAAGACTGAATCTTTTTTGTTTTTGTTTTTGTTTTTGATGCATGGGATCGAACTCACGACCTTGTGCTTTCCAGGCAGGTGCTGTGCCATGAGCTATATCCTTGGCCCCTGAACCTCTCCTTTTTTGTCGTTCTTTTTTAATAAATAGTACATTGGAGTATTTTGGAAGAGAAATTTTCCAGAAGTATTTCAGCAAATTACAGCATTTAAAGAAACATCAAAATCGACATTAGTTAGCATTCTCCAGAGAAATAGAACCAATAGGATGTAGCGGGAGAGGGTTGTGGAAAGTTACAATCTGCAGGGCAGGCCAGTAGACTGGAGATGCAGGGAGGAGTTGGTGTTACAGTCCAGAACCAGAGGCTGTCTGCTACCGAATCCTTTCTTCCTTGGGACCTCAGTCTTCCTCTTCTACTGACTGGATGAGGCATCCATATGGAGGACAATTGCTTTAAGTCTACTTCCTTTTAACATTAAGTCTGCTGATTTAAATGTTAATCTCGTCTATAAAATACCTTCGCAGACCAGACGTGGTGGTGCATGCCTGTAATCACAGGATTTGGGAGCCTGAGGCAGGAGGATCATCAGGAGTTTGACGCCAGGCCAAGCTACATAGTGAACTCAAGGCCAGCCTGTGAGACTTGTCTAAAAACACACACACCAAAAAACAACCTTCATAGGAACATCTACAATAATGTGTGATCAAACATCTGGGAATGATAACTCAGCCTGTTTTTTGTTTGTTTGTTTGTTTGTTTTGTACTGGGGTTCAAACTCATGAACTTGCACTTGCCAGGCAGGTGCTTATGCCGCTGAGCTAAATCCCTGGCCCTACCCAGCCATTTTAATACATAGAATTAGTCATCACAAGCCCAGCCCTCATCAGTTTGACATTCTTAACTCTTTTTATTCCATATTTAATCTCCAAGTGAAATTAATAAAAGGTCACACTGTACCTAGCCCAATGCATCTGTCCCATGTGCAGCCAAAACCATCCTTACCCTTTCCCAGAGGAGGAGCAGAACCCTTGGATGAGGGTAGGTGCTTCTCTGTGATCATCCGTAACTTAAATGCTATGATGTAACATTGACACTACTTAAGTGCTGCACTAGAAAGTTAGTATATCTTAGGTTACGTTACACAGGGGTGAGAGAGGAAAGGTATATCAGTACACACGCAAGCATTAAACAGAATACAAGAAATATTAATGACACAGTTGTTGTTCTTTACTGGTTGTGTGTTCGCAGTTGCTGTTCATAGCTGTCCTCTTCTACTGCCTGTTCTGCATGCATCTCAGATCATGGTTCCTCACCTGGTGGGATGACACAAACTTTATCTTTAAGCATCAGGGCCATTAGTGTTTCTGCCTGGATCAGGTTGTCATACTATCTCATAGACTAATCAGAGTACAGAGTAGTCCTGAGAGATACCATAAGCGATCTTCAGCCAAATATGCTGCTCCTTACTCCAGTCAGCACGGAGACTTCCAACTTTGCTGGGGACGCAGAGGCAGGAACAGCTCACAGTTGTCGGGTGGTATGTTAACTGCTAACACAGTGGAATCATTTCTGGTCATTTAATCTCATCTTCTGAATATGTATTTGAGGAGAAGTTCATTTATTCTGAAATGTATCTGTCATGCCAATTAATTTACCCTGTGGTAAAGTGAAATAGAGCGCTCAGCAGCTGTAGCATGCTAGTATCATTTTTTATCAAATCAGCAGCAAGATGTTCTAATACTGCGTTCATACAGAGTTCAGTGTAGATTCCATCTCATGATTAGAAAAAAAAAATCCCAGCAGGATCTAAGTGCGGACTTTTTTTTATTTTAATTTATTTACATATATACAAAGATTACACTAAGTATAAAACCTTTATACTAGTTATGTTTCTGTACAAAACCCAGACTCGTTACAAATAAAGGACAAGTAAAACTACAAAAGCAGTGAAGTTCAAATTAACAGATGTAATAATGGCTTTTGCCAAGATCAGCCACTGCTGGGGGCTGACGTCTGGAAGGCACTGGGTCTTAGCAACATGAGGCAGGGGCTTATGCCCTGCGGTGGCTCCTCTCTCACACCAGGCTGGTGGCCCTTGCTTGAAAAAAGACCTCTTAGGTGGCACAAAATACCTCTGTTCCCATTAACATGGTGACAAAGCCAGGCAGTTCTTGAACACCGTTATATAGTTGCATAGCATTAAAACTTCAGATTAGTAAGTAGTTTCATATTTGTTCATTTCTGAGAGAGACCTGTCAATGAGTCTAGAGTGGCTTCAAACTCAAGCAGTCCTCCTGCCTCCGCCGCACAAGTGCTGGGATTAGGAGCATGCACCACCACGCCCACTTTAGTTTAGTCTTAATGGCAGGAAAATGTCTTACTTGTAAATTATCTCTGCACAGTTTTGTTTTTAACCAGAAAAGTCAAAATGAGAACCACCCATGGTGGTGCATGGCTATAATCTCAGCACTCAGGTGACTGAAGCAAAATTGTTTCAATTTTGAGACCAGCCTGAACTACGTAGTGAAACCCTGTCTTTAAAAAGAGTCAAAATGAGTACACAAATGGAACAACTGTAGATGAGTATTGTTGTCTTAACATTAGGACATGCCAGCCAGGCAAGGTCATGCATGCCTGTAATCTCAGCACTTGGGAGGCTGAGACAGGAGATTCACTGTGAGTTTGAGGCCTGCCTGCATTACATAGTGAGCCCTGCCTCAAAGCCCAAGATTATCATCAAGTTAGAAAATATTTGCATCCTACAATAAATGTAATCATTGTGTATTACACACATGTAAATTTTTAAATTTCGGGGTTTTTGAGAGTATCTCATTATGTAGTTTAGGCTGGCCTTAAACTCACTATGTAGCTCAGGCTGACCTCAAACTCATGGTAGTCCTCCTACCTCAACCTCCCAAGTGTTGGGATTGCAGCATGTACCACCATGCCAAGCTAAACAATTTTATAAAAAAAAATTTCAAAAAAAGAATTTGTAAAGAACCCTCAGTCTCCCAAGAATGTATCTGAGGACCCTCAGAGACTGGGTTTCTATGTGAAGGAAATGCTGTGCCCTAAAGGCCAAACATAGTTATTGAGCTGTTGTGAAAGTGTGGTCAAGTCCTTCACCCCCTCAGCTGGACCACAGAGCCTATGCTTCTCCTCTCCCATAAGAAAGACTGAAACTCTAGGGTTCTCTGGGGGTTGATACTTGAATCAGTAATCTGGAGAAATGGATTCCTGCCCCCAAAATGTCGCATGGTGGAGATTCTCCAGGAGAGTTCCCTCGCTTCTAAGCCCCCTCTTCTTTTCATTGCAGATTCCGATTCCCAGTACAGCCATGAAGTTATGCCTCTCCTCTACCCACTGTTTGTCTACCTCCATCTCAGTCTAGTCCAGAGCAGCCCGAAGAGCACAGTGGAAAGTTTCTATAGCCGCTTCCATGGAATGTTCCTGCAGAATGCAAGCCAGAAGGATGTTATTGAGCAGCTGCAGACCACCCAGACCATCCAGGACATCCTGTCCAATTTCAAGCTTCGTGCATTCCTAGATAACAAGTACGTGGTCCGTCTCCAGGAAGACAGCTACAACTACCTGATCCGCTACCTCCAAAGTGACAACAACAGTGCTCTGTGCAAGGTCCTCACCTTACATATCCACCTGGATGTGCAGCCTGCCAAGAGAACAGACTACCAGCTCTACGCCAGTGGTGGCTCCTCCCGCAGTGAGAGTAGTGGCCTGGAGCCCCCAGATGTGCCCAGCCCCATTCTGCAGAATGAGGCTGCCCTGGAGGTCTTACAGGAGAGCATCAAACGCGTAAAGGATGGCCCTCCCTCCCTCACCACCATCTGCTTCTACGCCTTCTACAACACAGAGCAGCTGCTAAACACTGCAGAAATTTCCCCTGATAGCAAGCTGCTTGCTGCTGGGTTCGACAACTCCTGCATAAAACTCTGGAGTCTGCGATCCAAGAAGTTGAAATCAGAGCCCCACCTCGTAGACACATCACATATCCGCTTGGCTTGTGATACTCTGGAGGAAGAGGTATGGGTGTTGCTTTTTCTTCCCTGCTCCTCTTCCTATTAGAATGGCTTCTCAAACCTGACAGCTCTTTGGGAGAACACATATCCTTATTTCTCTCATCATGCAGCCATAGCCAAACTAATGACTAGTCACTGAATCCTCATCCCTCACCTAAGTGGCAGAAACTTTCTCACAGCAGTAACTTAGTTGTATGAATGAGTGGCCAGTATTTATCACTGTCACCAAACCTAGCTAATGTTGAGTTTAGTTGAGATTACACTTGGTGTCCATATGCAAGTGTGCACACTGCACAACTCTAGACATTAAAAGTGGATCTGAGCCAGATGTGGTAGCACATGCCTATAATCTCAGCACTCTGGGAGGCTGTGGCAGGAGGATTGCAAGTCCAAACCCAGCTTGGGCAACTTAGTGATTTAGCAAGACCCTGTCTTTTTAATTTTTTTAATTTAAAAAAAAATAAAATAGATTGGAGTTGTAGCTCAATGCAAACAAAGCACCTGGGTTCAGTCCTTCGTGAGGAAAAGCAAGAAAAAGTGAGGCTGCTGGAGCAGAGATCAGCACTGACTGTGTGTTCCCCACAGAAACCAGTGCTGTTTTACACTTGTCAATGCACTGGCATCACTGCATTGGTAGGACCAGCCTTCTGAGGCCAGTGCTCATCCTCTGGCTCAGTGTGCCCAGATGTCCCAGTATCCCACTTTGGAAAGTGTCACAGGAAGCAGAGCCACCATGTCCCCTCAGTCAGTGCAGTGCTCTGTGGTCAGATTGTGCTTTGGGGGAATAGGCATGAGAAAGAAGGGAAGACCTGACAGCCTGAGTTCCACATCACCAGATGGGGCCTTAGAAGAACGTGGTCCAAAGGAGACAAATCAGCTTCATAAAGTCAGCATCCAGAAGGTCTGCAGAAGCTGGAATAAATATTTTTGTCCTGTTACCACTTAAATGCAGGAGGCCTTGCCTCAAGGTACTTGGCATGGAAGATTCTTGGACAGGGTTGAGAAGCTAAGAATAAAAACTCACCCTGGGTAAATTGCAGTTACTGACAAGGATTTGGGAATATTGTGCATGCAGCAGAAGCCCTGGCTGTCTGTGCCTGCGGTGAGTCATCAGTAATCATATGGTCTTTGAACTTTGGTTCTTAGAACTGAGAGAGTAGAATAGGGGGATTTTGTTATGATTAATAAAGAATCTAGATTCCCTGTAGAGCTCTGATTTCTAGAATTCTGTGATCCCACAGAATACCTCTTGTTGTACTCATGTGAATCATAGAACTTCCCAGTGCAGTGGAGACTTTGACTGCTGTTTCACATATAGCTCAGGAATGCTACCTCATTTACTTTCAATTTTCTGTAATAACAACAACAACAACAAAAAAATAGTATTCCTGCTGATCTTAATAGCTTTGATAACACACACTTTGGAGATTTTTCTGGCATTAAAAATCAATATAAAGGACAATAGCATTATATTGTCTTAGGCATTGGAGGAAGTTTATTGAAGACCCATATTTAAAGATTAGCTTGAGGGAATTCCAGGAACTGAAAGAAATTAAACATGGCTGAACAGGACATGGTAACAGACACTTAGAAGGCTAAGGCAGAAAGATTACAAATTTAAATATACCATGGGCAACTTAGGAAGACTTCATCTCTAAATTTCCAGGCGTGGAGGTGCACACCTATAATCTAAGCACTGGGGAGACTAAGGCAGAAGGATCAACATGAGTTCAAGGCCAGTCTGGGCTACATACTGAGTGTAAGACCACCCTGAACTACATAACAAAAGCTTGCCTCAAAAAAAAAAAATCGTCCTAGGCCGGGGATATAGCTCAGCAGTACAAGCGCCTGCCTAGCAAACACGAAGTCCTGAGTTCAACTCTCAGTACAAAAAAAAAAAAAACTGTGTAAATAAAAAAGACCGGTGGTATAACTTAGTGCTAGAGCACTTGCTTAGAATGTGTGAGGCCCTGGGTTCAATGTCCAGTACTGCCAGAGAGAGGGAGAGGGAGGGAGAGGGAGAGGAGATGTTAAATATGGAGCAGGGCAGTAAGTGATAGGCTGTGCTGCCTCTGCATACATTTGTAGTGGCTTGAGCTCAGGGAGCGGCTGTGGTAAAGGAAGTGGAGTAAAGCAAGCCCAATTCCTGGTGATACAATGGTGGAGGAGAGGAAGCAAGGATGCTGCCTCACATACAGCTCAAGCAGCTGGGTGGGTAACTTTGGAACTGAAACTGAGGCCCTCTGTCATTGAGGACTTCCTGAGTGGGGTTTCTGCAACTCACCCATTTCGTTACAACATTTGGGGAAAATTTTTCTTTGGTTTCTGACAAGTAACATTTTTAGTGTTTCTCCAGTGAAAACTTAGAGTTCCTTTTTACCTTCTATAATACATAGTTAAAATTCAGACTTCATGCAAAAGTCACAAACTCGCATACTGGTAGAAGCCAAACAAAATTGATAAGAGATGATAGGAAACAAGATGATAAGAGATGATAGGAAACAAGAAAGAACCATGGAAACCAAATTTAAAAGCCAATTTTTCAGTCTGCTTTAATGTTTTGAAGCAATAATTATTACAGTATCTTAACAATGAATATTTAAATCAGCATTCAAATCAAGCAATTCTATTTCTGTATATACCCAAGAGGGTTGAAAACCTAAGTCCACACAAGAGCGGTACACAAGAGTTCATAGCAGCATTACTTTCAGCAGGCAAGAAATTGTAACAGCCTAAATATCTACCAGTAGATGAATAAATAACCGTGGTCTGTCCATGCAGCAGAATATTATTCAGCCATGAAAAGGAACGAAGCAATAGATGTGAAGGTGATCTGGCTGTGACATCTGTCACCCCATTAATCACCAGGGTTGATTTGGCTCATCTGGCTAGCTAGGTGGGTATCCCCTTCCTCCACAAGTGTCCCTCCCGAAGAGGACCATTTCCTTGGTCAGGGGTACACGAGTTGTTGTACTCCCCGGCTAGGCCCTCCAAACAAGCTTTCAAGGAATGGAGCGCTAACATTGCTATAACAACGATGAACCTTGAAAACTTTATGCTCTGTGAAAGAAGCTAGTCACAAAAGGTCACATGTTGCGTGTTTCCATTTACAGGGAATATCTAGGATAGGCACATCCAGAGATAGAAGTAGGTGAGGGAGTCCCAGGAGCCAAGAAGGTATAGGGTTTCTTTGCGAGGCAGTAAAAATGTTTTGTGAGATAGTACTGCTGGCTGGGCGTGGTGTTACATGCTAGTAATCCCAGAACTTGGGGGTAAGGTAGGAGGATTACCTTTAGTTTGGGGCAACCTGGGCTATGGAGTGAATTCAAAGCCAGCCTGAATCACACAGTGAGACTGTCACAAACAAACAAGGTGCTGCTAATTTCACAACTGTATACTAAAATCATTGAGTTATGAACTTTAAAATTATGAATTTTACAGCATGTGGATCATATCTCAGTTTTGAAAAAGCAGTTGGGCTAGGTGAGGAGAGCACTTACCTAGCCTGTGCAAGGCCCTGGGTTCAACCTGCAGCGCTAAAAAGAAGCAAAATAATAATAATAAACATAGGAAAGAAATAATGAGCAAAATTTCCTAGGCAAACATAAAATTTTCTCTGATATGCCAGATGAAGCTGCATTTGCAGCAGTGTCCTATAGCTTCTGTTATCCTGATGAAGATGCTCTAGGTCAGCTCTGAGGTGGGGCCGGCAGCTCTCTCCTGCTGTGACTAGTGCATCTGTACTGTATGAGGGAACCAGAAGATACCTGGCCCTTGGTCTGTCGCTTGGCAACTGTGCATTTCATTCTGTGTCATATCCTATCCTCCCCTACCCCTGCAGCCCACATGAAGCACCTGTGTTAATCCTTTTGAGTCTAGCAGGTGTGCACCACTGTGCCTGACTTGCTTTACAGTCTTAACCTACTCACAATCCCAACTTCCTGACAGTCAACAGCAGGGAAGGTGCCAGGCATGGTGGCACACGCTTGTAATCCCAGCACTTGGGAGGTTGAGGCAGGAGGATCACTGCAAGCTCAAGGCCTGCCTGGATACAGAGTGAGTTCACAGCCAGCCTGAACTATATAACGAGACACTGACTCAAAAAAAAATGAAATAGAACAGGGGAGGCTTAGGGTTGAGTGTGAGCTGAGGTTTGGGTGTCCTCGTGCAGGAGCAAACATCCATAACACTTGAGGTTTTTGCAGCAAACCACAGCACCAAGATGTATAAGATGGTGTTTGATGATTTGTGTGTATTTGTCTTTCTTAATCTTTAAGGTTTATAATGTACATTTATAGTTTATTATTACCTGAATATACTCTGCAAGTTAACGTTTCATATTCAGGATGCATGTCCAACTACTGTGGGTACTTAGACAGCATCATAAGCACTTGAGAGCATTGTCCTATCAGTAAGAGAGTTTGGACTGAGGCCCTGTGGACTGCAGTCCTGGCAGGAAGCTGACAGTAATGGCAGCAGGAGCACTCTGATGTCTCCATTTCTTAGTGTTCATAGTCAGCAGGCAATTCTCCAGACCCTGGATGGTGGTCGGGGTCCCTGGGAAGTCCTGGCTGACTCTGCACCCTGCTCTCCAGCCCCAGGCAGATGCTAGGTACCCTCCAGAAGTGAAGACTTGTGCCATAATACCCATACATGTGAAGGCCACTTCTACCTCAAAAGTAGCATGCCCTCTCAGCTTCTCAGATCTGAAAGGATCTTGGTGAAGTTTGTACAAACAAGGTCATTTTTGCTCCCATAGTCCTTGTATAAACTTCCCAGTATTCCTAGTACAGATCAGTGAGTCACAGTGCTGCCTTTTTTTTTTTTTTTTTTTTTTTTAACAAGGTTACACTATGTAGTTCAGGCTGGCCTTAAACTCACTGTGTAGACCAGGCTGGCCTCCAACTTGCAGTGATGCTCCTGGCTCAGCCTCCTGAGTGCTGTGATTATAATACAGGCATGTATCACCGCAGCTGGCATAGTGTTGCTCTTTGGAGAGGAAAATTGCTAACATTCTTGGTAGCACTTGGTAGAACCCTTAGCTTCCAAATGCTTGTAGACCTGTATTTTTAATGTGAAGTGTCTGGAATGGCCATTTTGGGTATTCTGAGGCATAAGTGTTTATTGTCTCTTAACTCCATGAAATATGTGCATGTTGGGGATACCATTTTATTTTGACTTTGTTTTCAAGTAAAAAAAAAGGGTACCTTGCAAAAATGGTGTCCCTTTGCCCTGCAGGAACCAGCAAAGCTGAGGGATTCTCCAGCAGTATTCGTCCTGCTTTTTTTAATGTTTAGTGGAAGTCCACTGCAATCATAAATCCCAGGATAGACACAGCTGTAGTTTAAGGCGTTTGTGGGGATTAATGGGAATAGGTTTGAAAGCAGGTGGTCTCGCTATGGGGAATGCTATGGAAGCAGACTTTTTCCCAAGAACTGTGCTAGCCATCTCTTCTCCCATCCTCATGTACAGAAAATTATCTCCAGGAGCCATAGGAGTCACTTGGCTTTGTTTTAACAGTTCTAGATCCATACGTTGTCTTGTTACTTTGGGAGAAATGTCTGAGTCCAGAAAGTCAGTGTTTTAAACTTCTTTTGTATCAGTACTTGTGGGTTGAACTCAGGTCCTCAAGCATAGTAGGCAGGCACTACTACTGAGCTACACCCTTGGTCTTCATTTCTTCTGAGACACTAGCTGTTTATGGCAGCTCAAGTGATAGAGGAGAGTATGGTGCATGAGTAACCAGCTGTCCTGCCTTGCTCTTCTTACACATCTATGTTTTCTTTTGACCACATTGCATAGTTCTGCATTACTCATGAAATGAGACCTTGTCTGTGAGCACATGGGGCCGCCTTCATCATTTCCTCCATTGTGGAGGTAATGAACCTTTGTGGATATTTTTAAATGGAATAGAAACAGGGAGCCCCATGGCTTATGAAGCAGCTAGAACTGACAGGAAGCCAGTGCTATGGAGAAGAATCTTAAGAACTTAACATAAACTCAAAAGTAAATCTTTTTTAAGTGACACACATCAGAGTTAGCAGTAAAAGTTACCATCAGCTGCCTTCAGTCAGATCTAATGCAACGTTATCCTCCATTTGAGAGCAGGGCACACAGGCAAGATGCGATTACAGCCTTGCTCCTCTGTGTCTGATCACTGTGGTCTTAGCTGCAAGGTGGATTTAAGGAAAGCATTTGGCAGGTTGTGACTCTACCCAGTTACGCAGTTCTGTTGAGAGAACTATAGGTCAGGACCACTGTTGGGGCAGGTGCCTGTCTTCCCTGTGAGGCCAGTAAACATTTTTTTCTTGTGTGTTTCTCTCCCATCCCACCCCATTGTCCCAGGAGGATGAGGAGGACAGCGCAGGCACAGAGATGAAGATTCTGCGGGGACACTGTGGACCAGTGTACAGCACACGTTTCCTCGCAGACAGCTCAGGGTTGCTCTCTTGTTCTGAGGACATGTCCATCCGGTACTGGGATCTGGGGAGTTTCACCAACACTGTGCTGTACCAAGGACACGCCTACCCTGTGTGGGACCTGGACATCAGCCCCTACAGCCTGTATTTTGCCAGTGGGTCCCATGACCGCACCGCCAGGCTGTGGTCCTTCGATCGGACGTACCCACTGAGGATATATGCAGGACACCTGGCAGATGTGGACTGTGTCCGATTCCACCCTAACTCTAACTACTTAGCCACGGGCTCGACTGACAAGACTGTCCGGCTGT
The DNA here is from genome assembly GCA_004363535.1 of Dasyprocta punctata. NCBI lineage: Eukaryota > Metazoa > Chordata > Mammalia > Rodentia > Dasyproctidae > Dasyprocta > Dasyprocta punctata. The sequence goes on from RJWM01026799.1 coordinate 17,807, forward strand.
GGAGCGCCCAGCAGGGGAACTCAGTGAGGCTCTTCACAGGCCACCGTGGCCCCGTGCTTTCTCTGGCTTTCTCTCCCAATGGGAAATACTTGGCATCTGCTGGTGAGGACCAGCGGTTGAAACTGTGGGACCTGGCCTCTGGGACCCTTTTTAAAGAGCTGAGAGGCCACACAGACAGTATCACCAGCCTCGCCTTCAGCCCTGACAGTGGCCTAGTGGCCTCTGCCTCCATGGACAACTCAGTGCGTGTCTGGGACCTCCGGAACACATGCTGTAGCACGCCCGCAGATGGCTCCTCCAGTGAGCTCGTGGGTGTCTATACTGGGCAGATGAGCAGTGTCCTGAGTGTGCAGTTCATGGCCTGCAACCTGCTTCTGGTGACCGGGATCACACAGGAGAATCAGGAGCACTGATTCTTACCTTGGCTGGAATGGACTGGGCTGTGGTGAAGGGCCTCTGGCCACAGCATGGACATGTTGAGCAAATTACTGGCGGACTGTGAAAGAGCCTGACCCCGTGCAACCTCAGTGTCATAGGACTCAGGCAGGACCAGGGCATGGCTCATTGCTGCCTGGACTCAAGATGAGCACTAGGATGTTCTGAGGTCAGTGGCATGTTCTTAGAGGACCCTTGGGACCCCATGTGCAAGCACCTTCCCATTTGCATCTTGTCCCCGCAGTGTGCTTACTGAGGGCAGTTGCCAAGCGCCCTTCACAGCACCCCTGCACGCCCTCAGTGGGGCTACCCTCAAGGAGGGAATTGGGGTCAGAACTGAAAAAGGGAGGGATGATCCTTTTCCTGAGTGACAGAACCAGGATTTTTTATTGTTATTACAATTATTATTACTGCGAAGAGGAGACCTAGCACTGGCAGAGGGGAACATCTCTGCTTTTATCTTCAGGTTTGACTCCTGGCACTGGCTGTGATACTTGTAATTTTGAGCTTCAGGGAATTCAAAGATTTTGGTGGCACAGTGTATCAGGAAAAAGTGAAGTCTTGAGTGCACATTGGGCACACCAAACAACATGTTTATGGAAGTTGGTGGGTGGGTTGACTGAGAACACTGGTCTCTTGCAGTGATAGTGGGAAAGAATCTTTCTTGGCTGCACTTCTATCAATAATTCTCTCCCCCGAAAAGAAAGATTATGGTAGGATGGGGTACAGCTTAGTGGTAGCATATTTGCTTAGCATGTTCAAGGCCCTGGGCTCAATCCCCAGTACCACCAAAAAAAAAAAAAAAAAAAAAAAAGATTATGGTAAAGAATAATTTGGAGTAAGTCACAAGATAGAATTAGTGTTAGATTTTGGAGTGACCGTTAAGTAACTCTTGCTCCTACGGTGAGCGCATCACAAGATGAATCCTGAATGTGCATGCACATGTCAAACTGTGCCCTGAGGATAAAGCAAGTTCTAATGTATGGGGAAAGGATTAAATATTTCTGTTTTCCGAAAAGAGTTATTTTGTATTTTGTTTTCTATTAAAATGTATTTAGTTTCCAAAAAACAAGTGTCAGCATCTCATTTACATTCCTGAGACAAGTGTGGTCTGTTCCTTGGGGTTGTGGCTTTTCTTTCTTCTTTTTTTTTTTTTTTTTTTTTTTTTTTTTTTTTTTTTTTTTTTTTTTTTTTTGAGACGGGGTCTCACTATGCAGTTCATGCTGGCCTTGAGCTCGCTTTGTGACCCAGGCTGGTTTCGAACTCGCAATGGTCCTCCTACGTCAGCCTCCCAAGAGCTGGGATTACAGGTGTGTGCCCCCACACCCAGCTTTGGCTTCTCTTGAGACTTCAACTAGACTGGCCCAAGCAAGGTAGGTGCACGTCCATGTATTCTTGTGTTCTGTCTAGTTCACTTTGAGTCCTGCTGATTCCTCTTGATATCATTCTGATTACTAATGGCATTTAACATGTCACAAAAATATCATGTACAGGTACAAATTCTCTATGATGAGTGTGATCATTGTGTATATCTGAAATGTTCCAATAAAATCTAATTTAATATATCATGAGATAGCCAACTGGCACCAACTAGAGTTACTGGAATTCCTGATTCCAGCTTCCCTGAAAGTTTCCATTAAAAATCCATAAGGGCCACGAGTACTGGGTTTGAAAACTCCTAGCTTGCCAGGTGTGGTAGCACATGCCAGTAATCCCTTGAGGCTGAGGCAGAATTGCTGCAGATTTGAGGCCAACCTGGGCTACATAGTGAGTCCAAAGTCAGTCTGGACTATATAGTAAGACCCTGTTTCAACCAAAAACAAAAGTTAATGTACCTTTTAAATTAGCAGTTATCATTGAGTAAAGAAATAATGGGAAAGCTGGGTGTGGTGGCAAATGCCTGTAATCCCAGCACTCGGGAGCCTGAGCAGGTGGATCATTGCAAGTTTGAGATCAGCCTGTGCCACAAAGTGAGCTCAAGGCCAGCATGAGACCCTGTCTCAAAAAAAAAAAAATTTTAAAAAAGTGTGTTTGTGTGTATATATATATATTTGAGATACTATGAAGGCCCCATTCAGCTTGCCTGACAGTATTACTGTGTTCTGTAGGGGAACCCTGGAGTCCAGTGTGGTGTTGACTATGAGGAGAACCATTAGGTCGTACTGTGACAGATCTCCAGGACAGCCTGAATCATTTCAGAGAAGTCTAACTGTCATGTTTAGGATGACCTGGAAAGGTTTTGGTGCAGAAGCTCCTTGGTGAAGCAGAAGCCAACAGGGCTGCCCAGGCATCGCATCAGCAGCCATGTGTGTACTTGTGGTTTCAGTTCAGTTCTATAGGGTTGGTCTTGTTTCTTTTGTGAGCTAGTCTTAGTGCAGGGTAGTTTGACTTTATAAACATTCCTTTGTAGCTTCCCCAAACTCAGAAGTGTTAAAAGTTTGTGACTGTACCCAAGGTCTGCTCCACAAGACCCACTTCCCCTCAGAGCTCAACCCATCCACCCCCATCCCATCTGCCTGACGAGACAGCATCACCTGGTAGACTAGGAAATGAAGCCCAGCAAAGGGCATTACCATCTGCACTCACTGAAGACCCACATGTGACCTGGATGGGTTCTGAAGGTTGTGTAGCACATATTCAAGCAAGCATAGCCCTAACAACAAAGAACGTTCTTTAAAAAACAAAACAAAACAAAACAAACCTTCCAAAAGCCGAGTATGGTAGCTTATAATCCCAGCACTCGGGCTGAAGCAAGAGAATTGCTGTGAGTTTGAGGTTAGCCTGAGCTACATAGTTCAGGGCCAGCCTAAACTACATATCAAGACCCTGTCTCAAAATGAAACAAACTTCAAAGAGAATATGACACATCTCTGCAATGTAGGTGAAAGCTCAAAAAATTCAATTATCATCTAGGAGAAGACTGCCCAAAAGGAAGAGAGAAAATTAAGAGGCCAGTGAATAGAGGTGAAATAAGGGAGAACTCAAGGTCTTTGTGTTCGGGACCCAACATCTGATGCCATCCTGATTCTGCCTTTTCCTGTGTGTGTTCCATGTTTAAATGTCCTATCTGCATAAGTCTGTCTTGTGCACAGGACTGCACTTGATTTTGACCTTCACTAGTGAGATGCTTGTCTGTACTCAAACCACACCAAGCTCATCTTGCTGATGTCCAAGTCCTACCCAGTGACTTCGAAACAGCTTGTGGGAAACAATCTGTCTTAGGAAATTTAAGAAATGCATGTGTCCCTTGTCATGTGACTTGCTAGGGAACAACCTACTTGCTTACCCATGGTTGGAATGTTCTTAAAGAAATACCCGGGCTGGGGAGGGAAGGGTATTTTAGCTGGCTTTCATGGGTGGCCAAGCTTTATTTGTAGAAGGTAGAGCCAAAGACTGAGAGGGGACCTGTGCACTTAACTCCAGCCCCAGATGTACTGGCCTAGGGTAAGTACCTTGGCCTGTTGAATCTGTTGCCTCCATGAGTATGCAAACATGTCTGTCTGCTGGTTTCTTGACCACATCAGGTGACATAAAGAATACAGGGTGCCCACAACAAGTACCAGTGTTTGTGTTCTCCAACATCACACATAGTCATCTGGGGCAGTTTTTGAAGATGCAGCCAGAGCTGCACAGAGCCACTGGGAGAGAGGCAGTCTGGGGCTCCTGGGGCTCCAACGTCCTTCCTGACTCCATCTTCCATCTGAGGCTAGCTAAAACCTCCACTCCTATCTTTGCCTAATTATGGAACTCAGGAACTCCATATGCATTGGCTCTCTGGATGCAAAGGAACTCGAACAGAAGCAGACCTGCCCCTGTGGGCCCAGGCTGCGGCCACCTTCCCCTTCCCCATTCTCTGCTGAGATGTGTGCACAGAATTGACCATGGCGGTGTCAAGGGGGCATCTTGAGATACCCTGAGCAAAAATGAAACAAAGTAACATTTTAAAGGAAAAATGAAGATCACCACTTTTGTGTTACTTACATTTTACAATAAAAATTGACTTCAAAAATAATAAAGCACCCTTGCTATATATATATATGTATGTAGTAACTATATAAATCCCTCTGCTTCCTTAGATCACATAAAAACTAAATTCAGCCAAATCTGGCAGAAAAAAAAAAAAAACAGTGGCATTTAAGAGAGTCACATTTTCAGTCAAGTGATGCCATCAGATGATTTAGAAATATTAAATGATAAACATGGCCTATCTCTTACTACTAACAGGGAAAAGATAATAAACATGCCCAGAGAAAGCAACTCCAAAGTCAAAGTCACGTGAAAAAATCAACTATGGTGATATTTGCACAACACTGTGAATATATTAAGAATCACTAAGTTTTAGGCTTTGAACCGAGAATTGTATGTCATGTGGGTTAGATCTTAATAAGCCTGCCACCAAAACCCATTGAGAAGATGCACCTCAGTTGGAGCGGCTGGCCTGTTATGCTTGCTGAGCACCAGAGTACGAGAGGGCACCCTTGGTGGCTGCTTCCCTACAGGACAGGACAGAGCAGCTGCCATGTCTTTGGGCTTAAAACAGACATCAGCTCAACCACCACAAGGCTTTTGAGACTAAACTTGCTGGAGATCAATCCCAAATACTGACTCAGCGCATCAGATTTTGTATCTGAATTGCTCTAATTTATTTTAATATTTTTTAAATGAGATACTTCCCAAAAGTGCCTGTAAATTTTTTTTGAAGTGCTTTTTCTTGATTAAGCCAATATTACTGGGTTTATCAGTGTTTTTTGTTGTTTGCTTGTTTTGGTTTTTTGTTTTCTTCAGGCAGGGTCTCACTTTGTAGTTCAGGCTGGCCTCAAACTCACAGTGATCATCCTGCCTCAGTTTCCCAAGTGCTGGGATTACAGTCATGTGCCACCACACCTGGCAATCAGTGTTTCTAAGTTCGTGTCTTAACCTGCAAAACAAGTTCAAGCCTAAATTAACCCACAGATAATATATACTCAGGGCTTCTGAATTTGTGCTGATAAAATGCCCCAGCTCTAGCTATGGTTAAGAGGGCAAGACACCACAGGTGGATGTCCTGAGCAACACCAAGCCATAAGCAAGTGATCAACACATGGTGTGCTATGCTTTCACCTAACCCATCACTACTATTGCCTTTGCCTAGTGCTGACTATAAATGGAAGCCAGAACCGTCTCTTTTTGTTTGTTTGCTTGCTTTGTCTTTTTGAGACAACATTTCACTGTCAAGCTAGTCTTGAGATCATTTTGTAGCCCAGACTGGCCTTGAACTTGTAGCGATCCTCCTGCCTCAGCCTCCCAAGTGCTGGAACTACAGGCATGTACTACCATGCCTGGCTCAGAAACCATCTCTTGAAAAAAAAACAAAAAAAAAAACAAAAGTCTTGATGAGAAATATTTTTGCTTAATTATAGTCTTTCTTTTAGTCCTCAAAAAAGAATAAGGACTCTAGAATTCTAATGGGTTGGATCTGTCACAGCCATGGCACTCCCTGGAGAGCTGTCTTTATGTGTCTTCTTTCTCTTTCCTTCCTCAGCAACTTCCCAAATTGTCTTGAGCTTCCTGTCAGTTCCCTTTGCTACGAGTTCCCAAGTCCTGGTCATGGTTTCTGTCTGCTGGCGTCTCTGTGTAGAGTGGATCCTGCACCTGAAGCTAGGCCAGCCCTGGTGTGTGGCTACCAATGTCTTGGCTTCATCCCAGCAAAATGTGAGGACGGAGGGAGTTGCTGTGGCTGCCAAAGCACACAGTGGCCTGCTGCCTGCAGCTGAGATGTGACAGGGTTGCTGCCTGTGTGTGGTGCCTGCTACAGTCCAAGCAGAGTTGGTGTGGGGACACAGGACTCCCTCCCACTGCAGCAGCCCCACCAATCACGCCCTGCTGAGTGCCAGGCCACGTCTCCTCTGTCTTCTCACGTGCTCACCCAGAGGAAAGTGTAGCCCCAACCCCTGCCAGGCGCCCTATTCTGTCTGCGGAGTCCCTTAGCAAGGCTTAGGTTGGAATGAAGTCAAAACAAAGCTGTCGTAAAACGCAGCAGGCCCAGGAATCCAAGACATTTTCAGGGTTAAGTAGATACAGGAAGGAAGTAGAGGACAATAAATGCTGCCACATATAGAATCCACACTGTGTGTAGTACAGTGTGGATTTCAGGGACTCAATGATACCTTAGGTGGAGCTCGTGTTCCCTTGGTACCTCCACAGTCCAGTTCACAAACGCCCCGCTCACACTGGGGACTCAGGTCATCAAATTGAAGTACTGTAATTGTTTGCAAGTTCATTAATGTTTGCTCAAGATCAGCCTGGTGCTTCTAAGTGCATATACCAGCTCAAGAAACTCTGGACATTAATACCAGTGATCTAGCTTTTTAGCAAGAAAACAGATACCTAAAATGCTTCTGGCAGGACCACTGGCCATCACTGTGGGCAGTGCAGCATAGAACCTTATCTGTGAATGAAGTATTCTGCAAATTCAAAGGAGAACTTTTAAGCATGGCTCAAGCTGAGATAATGTAAAATGTCATTACACTTTCTACAAGCTTGCCTAAGCTATCTCACTGTACATTGATGACACACACTTCTGAGAGAAGTTACAAGGTAGGCTTGATGAAGGAGGACCAGTTCTTACACTCAGATTCTGATTTGTTTAGCTGGTGACTCAATTTCTCACTGAGAGTTTGGCCTTGTATATCATAGAGGCTCAGGCACTGTTGAGTTGAAATGTTTGTTGAGGGCTAGGAGTGTAGCTTAGTGGAAAAGCACTCGGTTTGATGCCCAGCACCAAAAAAAAAAAAAAAAAAAAAAAAGATTGAGAGAAAGAGAAAGAAAAGAAATTTTGCTAAGCCGGGCGTGGTGGCGCATGCCTTTAATCCCAGCACTCGGGAGGCTGAGGTAGGCGGAGCGTTGTGAGTTCGAGGCCGGCTTGGGCTACAACGCCAGCGCAAGGCCGGCCTGAGCTGCATAGTGCGACCCTGCCTCAAAAAACCAGGCCTGGGAGTTTGGCTCAGTGCCTTAAGCGCCTGCCCTGGCAGGCGCGAGGTTGTGAGTTCAATCCCTGGTGCCGCAAAAAAAAATAAAAAAGAAATTTTGCTAAGCCTGTGTGATGAATTGTTTTGGTTTTATTTCTTGGTATATTTACCAATAGTTTAAGAAATTCCTAGGCCAGGTGTGGTAATGCACTCCTGTAATCCCAGCACTTGGGAAGCCGAGGCAGGAGGATCACTGCAAGTTCAAAGCCAGCCTGGGCTACCACATGAATTGAAGGCCAATCTGAACTTCATAGTGAAACCCTATCTCAAAAAGACAAAAAAAAAAAACAAAAAAACAAACAAACAAAAAAAACCCAAAAACAAAGAAAGACAATGTGAAAAAAGAAATTCCTATGAACATTAATGCCCTGGATCTAGACTAAGAAAAAACAAACTTCTCTCTTAAACTCTTGTTTATTAAAACATTGTCTAAAATCAAGTTTTTAACTGAACGTTGTGAAACATATGGCATTCAAGAATGTGCAACAGGAAGATTGCAGTGAGTTCGAAGCCAACCTCGGCTATAGAGTGAGTTCAAGGCCAGGCTTAACTACGTAGTGAGACCCTGTCTGGAACAACAACAAAAAAAAAAAAAGAAAGAAAAAAGAAAAAATAAATACAGAATGTGTTCTTTAATCTTCCTTAATCACCCTCGCACAGATTTAAGATCATATGTTTTTATATTTGCCATGTTTTGTGCCACTCTATAGGTCTCACCCAACCAATAGGAAGGTAGCCAAGCTCTCTAGGCATTTGAATATCCTCAGGCCTTAAGGGAGCTATTCACTAAGTGACTCCTCTGAAGGGGCCCAGTGGGTAAGAAGAGCAAGGCCATCTTGGGCAAACTACTGAGGACTTCTGTGTCTGTTTCCGAAAATGTAGGTGATCAGTTGTGTCACCAGCTGCTGTGGCAATGAAAGTTACTTATCAGATGGTTCATGGTCAGCCTGTGCTGAGCTTCCATAATTGACTGTTGTCTTCATCACTCCAGGAAGGCTCCTGGCTTCTCAACCTTCCCTCCATCCCCTCCCATGCGACCTGCAGGGTTTGGGCAGCCTTCTTGGAAGCCTGTCTCAGGACAGAAGCCTCTGGCTGTAATACCGCCTGCAGCAGGACCTGACCCACAGCTTTCTTGGCCCTGGCACACAAGGCAGCCTTTGCTTAACGTGCCAATGGCAGTGCTCTCCCTGAGCAATCCAGAGAAAATCATTTTTTTGGTGCCTGATGATTGTGACCAGAGCTGTATGAAGTGGCAGTACTACCGTATACAAAACACACACTGTTGGAGTGACTCCAGTCACAAAAACCCATTTCCTCAAAGCCCAGAGGCTGGAAGTCTGAAGTCAACATGTGGGCAGACTAGGCTATCTGGCTTCTCCCAAGGCCTCTCCTAGGCTTCCAGATGCCATCTTCCTATGTCCTCACATGGTTGTCTCTCTCCGTGTCTGTGTCCTAATCTCCTCTCATAAGGACACTGGTCACGTTAGATTTGGGCCTACCCTAATGTCTTCATCTATGTATACTACCTCATTAAATGTCTTATCTCAGAGGTCCTAAATTCCACTCAATTCCTGGTACCAAAAAAAAAAAAAAAAAGAAAGAAAAAAAAAAGAAAAGAAAGAAAGAGAAAGGCAGAAGAAAAGAAAGAAAGAAAGAAAGAGCGGGCTTATCTCCAACCACAGTTGCATTCTGAGGAACTAGAGATTAAGCGTTTTGGAGGAGGGAGTAGACTGAAGGTACCGCTCAGGGTAGAGTGCCTGCTAACACACCAGACCCTGGTCTGAGCCCCAGCACTGCAAGACAAGAGCTTTCAAAAGGTTGTAATTCATCCTCCAACAAGTGTCCTCTAGTAGCAGTCTTTGCCTAAAAAGAGATGACAGTAGAGCTCCTACAGCCCACACATCTTCCGAGTATTACTGTAAGGATGTTGTGTGAAGTGGCTAGTGTGCTGGAGGACTCTGGGAGACACAGGTGCTGTGGGGGGATGATACATCCCATTAGTGTGGTGCTTACGGGAACAGGGACCAGGGCCAAGCCAGGACACTCCCAGAAAGGAAAAGATGGATTTGTAGCCAGGTACAGACACATAGACCCATACTAATCCCAGCCTGGGCACTTAAGCAAGACCCTGTCTTGAAATATAAAGTGCTGGGGATATAGCTCAGTGGTAGAGCGCTTGCCTAGCACATGCTGAGTTCAATCCCAGTAATGGGGGAAAAGAAAGA
>RJWM01026800.1:0-27615 GCA_004363535.1 Dasyprocta punctata
AAAAAACCGATTGTAAAAACTAAAGTCAACGATCTGGGAGAAACTGGAATACTGACTACAAAGGAGGTATTATGGACCCATTTATATTTACTGGGTGGTGTACACCTACAATCTTGGCACTTGGGAGGGCTGAGTCAAAAGGAGCACTGTGAATTTGAGGCCAGTCTGGGCTACATAGTGAGTTCAGGGCCAGCCTGACCTACACAGTGAGACCCTGTCTCAAAAAACAAAAACAAAATAAAATTACTGTACTGGAGTTTTGATGTGATGCTAGTATCTTGGCTGGTTATTTAGTAACACATGGAGAGTGGATAAAGCCTTGGGCAGGCACACAGGCTTCTTGCTACACTTTGAATTTCACACTGTGAGACATTTTCCACCAGAAAAAAATTAAATACACAGAATGATGAGAATGTTAGAAAATCATGTGTTCACTGAACTTGCTAAGAACTAGGATAAGAGCAGTGTTGGAACCTGAGGTGAGGTGTTACGGGAAGATAATGTAGACACAGTCCCTCTACCTTCAGGTGAGGAAGGAGCGGTGCCTGGTGACCAGGCTCCCAACCAGACAGAAGACAAGGAACTACCGGGGCCAGGGGTTTAGCTCAGTGGCACAAGTCCCTGCCTGGCAAGCACCAGGTCATGAGTTCAATCCCCGGCACCAAAAAAAAAAAAAAAAGTACAAGAAGAGGAAGACAAGGAGCTTCCAGAGCACAAGCTGGCAATAGGAGAGTGGAGAATAAAAGGACAGACAGACACAGCCACTGTGTGAGGATGGGATGTTGGCAGCTGACGCAGGTCCCCTGCGGTCACATCCACAGGCCCACACCGTGCCTGCTCTGGCTCATTGCCAGATCTGTCAGTCCCAGTCCCCCATCTTTCCTCTCTTCTGTCTGGCCCTGCTGTTCCTTGGCAGGTGGCAATCTTACCTACTCTGGGGTCCTGTCACTACATACCAATGACTGCTTGTCTAGCTCACCATCTCTCAACCGCTGAGTCTTCTGCTGTTGGTTGACTTCTCCCAGCCTTCTCCTCCTCTGAGCTGCAATTCCAGCAGCCCCCACACTCATCCTCCCATTTCCCCTCCTGAACCTCTGTCACATGACTGTCATCTCCACTCCAGCCCTCACCCCACACAGCCTGTTCCAGGCCAGCACCAGTATTACTGTTCTGTAAGACACAGTTCTGGGATGAAACACAGTCTCCGGGATTGAAACCCTACATGTTTCCTGACAGGTTCTGTTAGCCTGGGGCTTAGCCACCTTTAACGTGACATCCCCCCAACTTGGTACTGGACCCAGAGAAACAACTTAGTTCTCCAAGAGTAACCTCTATGTTTTCCCTCTCATTCCAGAGATAAACTTCCTGCTCCCTTTTTCCACGTGCACCAAGCCTGCTCCAATCCCAAGTCTCCACAACCCCCCAAGCCTCCACCCCCAGCCCCCAGTAAATCTTTCTGTCTCCTGTTTTACACAGGCAGATGCTCCTTCAAATCAGCTGTTAATATGTCATTTGGCCCACCTCCCAAACTCCTCCCCCAGCCAAAGTTGATAAAAGTAACTACACTCCTTTGTTCTTGTTGAGAGCTTCTAAACCCCCGGCCTCTAAAGCTTTCCCATGCCCTCCGTGTTAAAGGCCTCCTCCTTATCTCTCTCGTTCTCATTTTCTCTGTGCTGCTCCAGATTGAGAGCCCCAAAATTGTTAATCACTTCCCACTTCCCTTAAATAAAATTTAAAATTCCAACACAGTTTAGGACATCACACCTGGTCAACTCCTGCCCACCTGCTTTATCCATAAGTCTGACTGAGGAGAGGCTGCGATTTCAATGAAATTATTTAGTGTAACCTTCCCGCTATATAGACTAGCATAAGCATTTTTTTAAAAACTATACTTAAAATGGGTCATAAAATCTGAAAATAATTTACCAAGAATAACTGTTTTTATGCTCCACAGCAGGAACAGGGAGCAACTTCACTTGAGCTGGCCAATCAGTCTGTTCTGACACGCGAGAGCTCCTCACGGAGACAGAGCGCGTCCCTGGGCAGAGGTGACGGGGCCTGGAATCATGAATAGAAGCTCAACTGTCAAACGCGAGATTTGAACAAACACTGCTAATAAATTTAAAAAAAAAAAAAAAAACTTTCTAATTTTCTTAAGGTTTCCTTATGCTTGCACCCTTGAGAAGATAAGCCACTGAAAGATGATATAAGCACTTTCTCTGTGTGCCTTTAGGTATCTTGCCAAGGTGCCCAGCTTTTTCTACCTGTAGTCATATCCCCACCAACCTAGTAATAGAGCTCCCTTTGGCGTTAAGCCATCACTGTATGTGTAGAGTTTCATTTCAGTCATCCTTTCTATTTAACATGGCAGGTCAAATTAGGACTCGAATTTTAAATTTTAGGATATCAGACCACAAATAAAAACAGAAAATGGAAGCTGACCAAAGTCATGCTCTTAAAACTGTTGTCTTTCAAAGTATCTTTCAGGTTATTTCTGTCAACTCAGAAACACCAAGCCATCTGGATAAAACACAAAACACTAGCCCCACTACAGACTTGTCCCCGTGATCACAGCCCTGTGGGTGGTGTTCATGCAGCAAGTCACTAGCAGTGATTCACATCTGTGTCACCAGAGGAGCTGACACAGAAATGTGTGCTCTTCAGAGCAGCCACACAGCTTCTGTGTAGGCTCAGTAGTGCTGCAGTCTTAATACAACATAAAGGCTGAGGTTTTTCCACCTTCAAGACAGAACACAGATCTGGTGGTGCTCTGAAACCCCTGCAGGTCTGCACCCAGGAGGAACACCTGACCTCCCCGGCAGGCCTTGGGCAGGCACAGCACCCCACCCGAGTGCTCACCTGAGTGCATAGGTATAGCCGGTGTTCTCCGGCACACACTGGGGTGGGGTATACGTGTGCAGTCGAGAAAAGTCCATGTTCACCGTCTCAGCATACTGCAGAGGGATAAAAGGACAAGAGTGTTAAAGAGTTATTAAAACTTCAATGACACAAAGCCGGCAATCACCTGTTATTTTTGTTTTTAAACAAAGCAGAAAAAGTTTTCTTAGTCACAGGCCCAGTTTGTCCCCACTAATGTACCCAAAGGAAGAGTAACAGGAGAAATCTGAGACTTACAAGCACTGAAGTACTTCAAAGTAATTCAAATTCCTTTTTCAAAATGTATTTTTTAAATTCCTGACAATGTCAACATGTTCTCAAGTCTTTAGGAATAAGGCTTTATTGTTATTAACTAAAATAGAACTAAGTGATTGTTATTCCACAGTCAAAAAGTAGTACTTTAATACTTTTCCAGATAACTAAGATTTTCACAAGCACCTCAGAATCAGAAAACAAACTATGAGATGAATAATAATAATAAAGCCTAGGGCACTGTTTATACTTCTTTTTCTCCCCAAGGAAACACAGATTATTTTTTAAATTAAAAAGCGGCATCTGTCCTCATTTTGTGGGTGATGATGAGCACGAAGAAAATTGGGGCTCTCCTGGAGTCCTGAATAAATGTACCCTTCTTGGTTTCCTTAAAAAAAAAAAAGTGGCAGCCAAGGGTGGTGGCACATGCTTGTAATCCCAGCACTCCAGAAGCTGAGGCAGGAGGATTGCTGCAAGTTTGAGGCCAGCCTGGGCTACACACTGAGTTCAAGACCAGCCTAGACTATGTACCGAGACTGTCTCAAAAAAGCTTAAAAAAATTATATATAAATGACTGTACTCTCTAAAAAGACACTCTTTTAACACTAAATACCCATAGAAATGAAGACCACAGTAGACATTAAAATTTTACTGCACTGGAGAACTGTTGCAAGTTCAAGGACAGCCTGGGCAATTAATGAATTTAAGGCCAGCCTGTCTCAAAATCAAAATAAAATAAAACAAAACAAAAAATTTTTACTGCATCAACTACTTTCTTTTCTTCTGAAGCACTGTTTCACTCTATCATCCAAGCTGGTGCCCAACTCCTGGCCCAAGCAAGTCTCCTGCTTCCGCCTGCCAAATGCTGGGATAACAGGTGTGTACCACTGAGTCTATTAATCTCTAATTTCAACAAATAGCACAAAACTCCTGCACTTAAAAAAAAAAAAATCACCCCTGCTCCATTAGCTCTACCCAGAATACACACTGACAAGAGTAGTCATTCTTTCTTGCCATTCTATTTGCTCACACGCTGTCTTTTCACAAGTAAAACTATGCAATGTTTAATACCTGTTTAATTGCCTCAATCTCCCTCTTGCTACTTTAACATTTAAACCAACACAGGAGAGTATCAAAGCTCAGAGGCCCACACCTCCACACTTGCTCTGCTGGCTGTAGAGAGGTTCTACATGCTGCCCTTTGGAACACGACCACACCCAGTAGCAAAGTAATAATGGCTACTGACTATCATTGTGTTTGGTAATAATTTACTAAGCAACCATAAAATGCTGGGCTGAATAACATACCATAATACTGCTCTCATTTTTTAGGGCAGACATCTAATTTTTTCATTTCCTATTAGTTATTATCAAAAACAAACTTGTAGTCAAGCACATGCTTGAATCCCCACACTCTAGGAGGCTAAGGCAAGAGAATCGCAAGTTTGAGCCCAGCCTGGGAAACGCAGTAAAACTAAAAAAAAAAGAAGAGCTAGAGAAGGCCCTGGCTTCAATCCCAGTACCGTAAAAAGAAACAAACAAAAAGCACTTCCTAACTCCATTCACCAAAGTGATTTTCCACTTTAATAGTTTACTGATATTTACCTGAGGGGAAGAGGAGTTGAGGGGAAGAGGAGTTGAGGGGAGGGGAGGGTACTGGGGGAAAAAAAAGAGGAATTAAGATACACCACACACAGGCATAAATTCCCTATGATGAATATGATCATTATGTATATCTAAATTGTACCAATACACTTAATAAAAAAAATAATTTACTGTACCTGCACTGCTCACCATTACTAAGCCTGAGGGTAAGCACTCTGCAATCAGCAGTGGGTACATACAGTACTTAGTGAGTGGGGACTCCTGGGGTTGGCTGGTATACCCCCAAAGTCTGCAGAAAATGCTATGAATGAATGAATGGTGGCTGGCTGTGAGCTCTAAAGACTACGAGGCGGAGGCATCGCAGCATGTGGGTAACATGGATGGACTCGTACAGGTGTGGACCCAGATCCTCTGCCCCACATGCTGACTGCCCTGATGCTCCACCAGGTCTCTGAATGCATGATCAGGGCAGTAACAGCCATTCGTAAGGCTGGAAAAAAGGGCACCTGAGATCTGGCCTAAAGCTCACAGAGAGGAGAGCAGAGTTTTCAAAGCCCTACAGTCAGGACATGCAAAAAACTCTATGTGCAGGCCTTCTGTTCTGAAGAGCTGCATAGACATGTTTTCACATGTGCAGAGATGCACCATGACAATAAAACCCAATTATCCAGCTGCACACAGGACTGGCTATCACCGTGTTTCAATCTGGTTCCTGCACTCATGAGATGTACAACTAATCTGCGCATCAGCCTAGACCCAATACCACAATCTCAAGAAAAACCTAATTTCCTGACTCTGACTCTCAAGAAAAACCTAAAATTCTGCCTAAGAACCAAAAGCAGCTAGCTGCTGGCTGTGGGTACAACTTCCTCCCACAGACACCACAAGACTGCAGCAGAGGGAACAGCAAAGACCCAAAGCTGGGCAGGATGGTTTTTAGCAGTGTCGGATTGGTGGAGTTACAAACATGACAAAAGCAGCCGGGCGTGGTGGCACACACCTTTAATTCCAGCACTCGGGAGGCTGAGGTAAGGTAGGTGGAGCGGAGCATTGTGAGTTTGAGGCTGGCCTGAGCTACAACGCGAGCGCAAGGCCAGCCTGAGCTACATAGTGCAACCCTGCCTCAAAAAACTAGGACTGGGAGTTGGGCTCAGCGGCTTAAGTGCCTGTCTGGCAGGCGTGAGGCTGTGAGTTTGATCCCGGTGCCGGAAAAAAAACCAAAAAAGCATGACAAAGCCCACCCTGTCATGGGGAACTTCCATGGGCAGATGCTGGACTCCAGGCAACTGTGCCAAGGGCAGGACAGGGAGAAAAAAGGCGAACACCAAGAAGCGACCTCACCCCTGCCCACAGTTTGGCAGCGTTCACTGACCCTTTTTTTCCCCTCATTCTCATGAGTCCACCTGGACCATCACATGGGTCTTAGGTTCACATTCTCTAGTGAAGCACATCTAAGGATAAAACTATGCATAACTATGTGTTCTCCATCCTAACTCTTCTAGATGAGGAAACAGAATCCTGACCCACTGGACCTAGCGCCAGTCTAATTAGATCTGAGATCTGGGGAGATGTCCTAGGCATCATTCCACAGTCCAGAAAACACATACATACTGAGAAATACAAAAGGTCAAACTGAGAAGAGGCAGAGCTGGTTAGAATTTAACAGGGAGGCTGATTACCACATCCCTTCCCAATCTCCCAGCAAAACTGAACTATAAGATGAAACAGCTAATGCTAAATTTAGTTTATTCTCTCCACATATCCTTTACATTCCCCTCGACCCATTCTTCCTTCCTTTCCTCTCTCTTCTTTTTCCCTTACCAGACATGATATGGATTCAGACTATTTTCATCTGCCATGTTCTACACAACTGAGTATTAAATGAAATATAAAGTTTTTAAAAAAGTACTCAATGAAATAATGCATGAAAGGCAATGCCTGACAGATGGCACTCATATGTTAGCTGTAATCATTTTGTGAAATAAAATCATATAATTTATGCTTTATTCTTTTTTTTGGGGGGGTACCAGGGATCGAACTCATGACCTCACGCTTGCCAGGCAGGTGCTGTGAAGGCTTTAAATTAAATCATTTAAAATGTTTCAGCAACTCCCAGATGGAAGATTAACCATACCTGCCTTAAATAAAAGACAAAAGTCCACAGGCCAGCACAGAAGGCTCAGGCTGGAGCTACCTCTGGCATTTACAAGAACATTTGAACAGCCACAGGCAAACTGCAGGTTGGCATGAGTCTACTGATGGCTGAACAGAGTTGGCATCCTCAAAATCAGTTCCCCAGTCTCCATTTCCACTGAGGCCGATTAAAGCTTCCTGTTGGTATGATGCCCTGGAGAAACTCACAGATGTGATCTGAATTCATAAACTGGTCAGGAAACTCTTAAGTGAAAACATGGATTTGAATGCTTCCAGCAGCACCAGAAAATTGTGGAAAGGTGACACTTTGCAAACAGATGTATCACAGGAGAGCCCCTTCTTGAGGCTTCACCCTCCTCACTGCTCCAGTCCCTTCCTGGCTGCCTTGCTCCAAGCATCATGATTCAAGTTGCACTCCTCCTAGGAGCTCTGGACTCTGGGAAGCCAGAGATGAACTTACACCAACTTTGTCCACCTGCATCAACTCAGAGCACCCACAACCCAGATTCCAAACATCATCCATTCAAGGCCCGTGAAGAACCCATGCTGGGCCTGGAAAGAGTGAAACCAATGAAGAGCCAACACATCAGAAAACACACACACTCTGCGATAAAGCCACAAGAGATGTCTTCAAATAGAGAGGAAATCACTGCTCATGAGTCACTAAGACAGGCTCTCTCTTTGACCCTGTGTTTACCTGTGGCGAAAGGAGAGGGAAGCTGTTCAAAGGAAGTGTCTTTATGAATATTCACTCCTTAGCCTGATTTTAAAATTAAGATGCCAAGATTCTACTTAAGTTACATGAAGCTTGTGATTCAATACCATTTACCTCTATGTTACAAAATAAGGTTCACATTATATGGTAGGGATGAAAATATAAAGCTCAATTTTTCCTGTGAATGCTTTGGTCAAAAATGTGTTTTAGCCCTATCAGTAATACCATCCTGAATCTTTGCTATTTAAAATATCTACACTGCCGGGAGTGGTGGCGCACACCTTTTAATCCCAGCACTCAGGAGGCTGAGGTAGGAGGAGCATTGTGAGTTCGAGGCTGGCCTGAGCTACACAGTGTGACCCTGCCTCAAAAAACCAGGGCTGGGAGTTTGGCTCAGTGGCTTAAGCGCCTGCCCTGGCAGGTGTGAGGTTGTGAGTTCCATCCCTGGTGCCACAAAATAAATAAATAAATTAATTAATTAATTAAAATATCTACACTGATCATACAGCAGTCTAAAAAACATGGCTGCAAAATCCCAAAGACTGTAAATCATGTAAGGTTAAAATAACTTCAAGCAAATGGCACAAACCTAAGGAACAGAATAAAACTGCAGTTCTGAAATAAAATCAGCAGTCTTTTCTGATAGGAAAAATGACCAGTTTCAGGGAAAACTGGAAATGAAAAATTTAAAACTGGTGAGCAGCACCTCACTTTGCCCCTGAGGCACTACACGGATGAGGAGCAGCAGGCTGCTACACGGAGAACTGGCTATCCCTAGTGCCACTGCTCATGAAGCGTACTGCAACTGTGAGCAAGCTAACTCACCTGACAGCTTTCATCAGAAATTACAGGTATGTAGCACAGGCCTATAATCCCAGAACTCTACAGGCTAAGGCAGGAGGGTCACAAGTTTGAGCCCAGCCTGAGCAATTTAGCGAGACCTTATCTCAAAAAAAATTTATTTTGCCGCGGATTTAGCTCAGTGGTATAAGCACCTGACTGGAAAACACAACGCTGTGAGTTTGATCCCAGGAACCAAAAAAAAATTTTTTTTAACCATGGGGCATAAATTAGCTTACAACAACCCAACCCATACTTTCCTACTGTACATTTGTACTTCAGCATAATAGTAGCTGGCTGTGGTCTCAGTAGCAGTGCCTGAGGGTGTATGGAAGCAGTCTTGGTGTTTACCCACTTGGATGAGGGAGACACAGGAAACAACCTTTGTGTTTACCCACTGGAATGAGGGGGGACACAAGTAGCAATCTACATATTTACCCAGTTGGAGGATGAACAAACAGCAAGGGGTGTGCATGTATGCCAAAATGTCAAACTGGGACTTTTACCCACATGAGACTCTAACAGGTTTTGTGTATGTATACACAGAGCATCAACGGGTAAAAGGCACCCGCACCACTCTTCTGCAAACATGGATTTTATCAAAAATGGAATGTGAGTGACTCACAATACCTGCAGCTGCAAAAAGCAAAAACCCACTTGTGCTTTCATCCACTTGGCAGATGAACAGCAAGGTGTGTACAGGAGATCTGAAGCAGCAACAGGTGACTTTTACCCATGAAATGCTCATTACTAAGTTTCTGTGCATTTAGGACTTACTCTTATAAAAAAAAAAAAAGTTTTCTTTTGATTTTTCTGGTACAAGTACCTCAATCCAGTACAATGGCACATGGAAAACCAGACTTGCAAGTGTTGGAGGAGGTTAAAAATGAATCATCAGATCATTTATGAATGAACAATGAAAATAACAAGGACTTTCACAGTGGCCATGTGAGCTACAGTTCCTGTGACAGAGAAATGCAGCAAGAATCAACTGATACACACACAGGGAATGCAGACCTCCTTGAGTCAGAAGACAAAGAAAACATGTGAAAATGTGTATTTGACTAAGGGAAATGGTACAAAATGGTCACACAACCAAATGGAACAATCCAATGTTAGAAAATATAGTGAGGATCTTGGCAGGGGTGAAACCCATTGGACACAATGCCATCACTGCCATTTAATGTTGGCAATTGTTAGTCACAAACAAAATGCTACTAGATGTTGTGAAATAAACAAATGCTGAAACGCAAGTAACACGTTCTGTATGCACCAAGAGCCATATGCAAAAATATATTTATTATGACATCCACTAGCTCAACTGAAAGCATTATAGGTCTACTCTACTGAGCAGAGCTTTCCATTGGTTATCATGGGAAAAGCAATGGGTGTGAGCTTGAAGTTTGTAGAACAACAAGGACACTGAGAAGATTTGGTTTCTTTCAACACTGCCTGAGGTATGATGACAAAACCACCCATTAAGAAAGAAAAAGAACTGATAATCTGGCTGCTATCCACTGTGGTTTGAGAGATTTGTGAGTAATTGTCAAGCAATTTACACACCATCTGAATACATGACTGTTGATGAACCTCTTGCAGCATTTCATGGTTCCTACAGGGGATAGGCAATATATTTCCCCAAAAAACTCCTTCAAAATATGGCATAAAAATGTATACCCTTTTAGATGCAAGGACTTATGCTTTCAATTTAGAAATTTACCCTGGAACTCAACCACCAGGTTCTTATTTGTATAGTAATAAACCAAACGATGCTGTGAACAGCATGCTGCGAGCAACAGCCTTGCTCCCATCTCCCAAACCAATCAGAATGTGACATTCAACAAATGGTTTACCAGTTCCAACTTGATGTTGTATTTGCTAATAGAGCACAAGCTGACCAGCACAGGAACAAAGCAGAAATTGCAAACGAAATGGTGCAACTTCAAAACAGAGAATTGTATAGTACACTCTTTGGATTTCAGAAAGATCTAACATTAGCCCCCTATATTGCAAAGAAAAACAAACAGATATTGCTGATTTCAATATTGCACCATGATGCAAATACTGATAGGGAAATCTAGACAAAACAGAAGGCTGAGATGGTAACTTCCTACAACAAAACCAAAGGCAGAGATGGTGATGAGTTATGCAGTTGCTAGCATGTCACTCCAAACATACAGCATTGGCTAACGGCTGTGCTTTACTCAATCCTAAACATTTGTGGCATAGTTTGATATTTTACAAGGCAAATAACAAGTGCAAACATCACAGAGAACTTTTCCCTGAAGATGGACTGGGACTCGTAAGAGATCATTTACTGCAGAGGAAAAACAAAATGTTTCCACCCAGCAAACTATGCAAAATAATTGTGGAGCACACTGGTGGGAGCTGACAGGTGAACAGGCAGGCACAACATGAGATGCACTAGGACAACAGGAAAACCAAATAAGATACCAACTGTGCCCTACAGCAGGAAAGGACAGGAAAACAAAACATATGCGCCATCAATACTTATGTATAGAACACGCAGCTGGTATGTGTGAACACTGCCTTTGGTATGACAGTTGAAGCAAAGATAATTTCTCTGGTGGATTTTAGTTTGTATTTACATTGTAGTTCATGTAGGTTTTTATTTCTGATGTTATCTTTTAGGTTTTGTAAGCAAGTAAACATAAACAACTGATGTGAAAATATTGATTTCTAGTCTAAGCACTCATGACATATTTGATATTTTATCTAGTTGATATCTTATTTTTCTAAGTGCACCTTGTACAATACAGTAGGAAGCTCCTGACAAAACAGGAAGAGAGGTGACAAGAATGGACCGCCAGAGACAGGTATTTAGCTCAGTGGCATAAACGCCTGGCTGGCAAGCGCGAGGTCGTGACTTCAATCCTTGGTACCAAAAAATAAATAAATAAATAAATAAATAAAAAGATTAGCCGCCACATAGGAAAGGAAAGCTAAGCACAAGTGCTGTCAGTGTAAGCAAGAAGTGTGCATGGAGGTGCAGGTGTCATACGTGAGGATCACCTTGGGTGTGACAGTTGAAACAAAGAGTATTTTTGTTGCAGAGTTCTATTGGTATTTTTACTGTAGTTCCTATAGGAATTTATTTCTTTTATTTTTTCAGACTTTGCACACCAAAAAACAGCTGACATTGAAAATTTTGATGCTTTCTTATAAATAATAAATATTAAAAATTCAATTTTTTTGGATATTTTTGCCTGTTAAGTACTCATTGCTTAATAACTCATAAAATTAAATAATTCATCAATAGAAATATTCTAAAGAATAAACATGGGTATTATATACCCATAATAATATACCTTTATGACAAAACTGGTGCTCTCCCCGCTGCAGGCTACAAAGGGTGTACCTCAGTGTGAAGGCCTCTGGTTCAAACCTCAGTACCCCACCCCACATGCACACAGGCACAAGCGCGCATATGGCATTCCACCCCCTAAGGGATCAAACTCTGAGTCTGTCAGGCTTCTCCCCGGAGAACAGCACTACAATACAAAGCCATTCACCAGCCCCTCCTAGCTCGCTCTCCAGGAGCTGCCATCTGCCACCCTTTGAGCTCCTGCCCCATAGGGCTGGTTCAGTGGATGCTAATTCAACCCTGCCAGGCTTAACCTGGTCCTTCCCTCCAAGACCTTCCATAGACACAGACATACACACAAGTGCAGCACACACACATACACACTTGTTCTAACTCAACCTTCAATAACCCTTAATCTCCCCAAGGTGTGGTTTTCTACAGAAAGACTGCTATCAGGCACTTTATTAATGATATCCACTGTGAAGAATTATTTCTTTTAAAACTAAAATTCAGTCGGGCATGGTGGCGCACGCCTTTAATCCCAGCACTCGGGAGGCTGAGGTAGGAGGAGTGTTGTGAGTTCGAGGCCGGCTTGGGCTACAACATGAGCGCAACGCTGGCCTGAGCTACATAGTGCGACCCTGCCTCAAAAAAAACAGGGCTGGGAGTTTGGCTCAGTGGCTTAAGCACCTGCCCTGGCAGGTGTGAGGTTGTGAGTTCAATCCCCGGTGCCGCAAAAAATAAATAAATAAAAATAAATAAATAAAAATAAAATTCTAGACTGGGGATATAACTCAGTGGCACAGCACCTGCCTGGCAAGTGCAAGGTCCTGAGTTCGATTCCTGGTACCAAGGTAAAAACCCTAAAATTTGAAAGTGCCCCTTTGTAAGTCAGCACTAAATTGGAATGTAAGTACTTTGCTTAGAACTTAATCCTGCTAAAACTAAATAACACAGACATTAATAGAAACAGTTGTTTTGCCCATAGATTTTTGTTTATTTATTTGAGATAAGGTATTACTGTGTAGTCAAGGCTGGCCTTGAACTTTCGTGGATAATGCTGCCTCAGCCTCCTGAATCCTGGAATTATAGGCATGCGCCACCACACTCAGTTTGCCTATAGATTTTTAAAAATCAGAAACCAGATTAGAAATTGTCTTCCACTGTCTGGCAAGATGGCACATACCTGTAATGCCAGTGCTTGGGAGGCTGAGGCAGCAGGATCACTTTAAGTTTGAGGCCAACCTGGACTACATAGCAAGACCCTGTCTCAAAACTGACACATCACCCAGCGTGGTGGTCCTATAAACTCAGAACATGGGAGGCTAAGGCAGGAGGGCTGTTTTAAGTTCGAGACCAGCCTGAGCTACACAGTGAGCTCAATGCCAGCCTGAAGTGCATAGCGAGACCATCTCAAAAAGACAAAAAAAAAAAAAAAAAAAAAAAAAAAAAAAAAAAAAAAAAAAAAAAAAAAAAAAAAAAAAAAAAAAAAAAAAAAAAAAACCCAACACCAAAAAGAAAAAAACTAATGTTTTCTAAAGATGCCTCAAAGTAATTACTTATACAAGATAATTAACCAGGAATTTACACAGCCATCTCCGTTTTCATTTTGAGAATGCAAAACACGGTTAGCTTATGAAAAACTCGAGATTTATAATAAGTGCCTGACAATCCTTAAAAATTATTTAAAACCACAAATCATGGATTCAATCCTAATACATATACATCAGCCAATGAGAAACAAATGATTACAACCTAAAACTATCTGAAAGGGTTTCCCAAGACCCAACGCATTGACACATACAAACACACACACAACTCTGACCACTGTGTGTGTCTTGTGTATATATGGTACTGGAAATGGAACCCAGGGTCTCACGTTTGCCAGGCTGAAAATGTTTCAAAAATGTCTAAGCCAGGTTTGATGGCACATACCTGTAATCATAGCACTCAGAAGGCTGAGGCAGGAAAGTCACCTTGAGTTTGAGGCCATCCTGAACTACATAACAAGACCCCTGTCTCAAAAAAATAGGTAAGAATGTATAGAAAAGTACTAAAGTGCACTAAATTTGATAGTAAACTTATCTTAATCTGCTAAGTGGCACAGTCCTTGGATGCAACTGAAACTTTTCTACCAACTCGGCTGCAGACTTAGGGCCAGGTAAGACATCTGACTATAAGACAGGAAACATGAGGTCCTCCATCTCTCTGAGACCATCTGTGGGAACAAAAGTGTACCCAGTCCTCAGGATGCTGTTGGAGGAGTTCCTTAACACTCCACTTTGGTGCTGCCCGCCTAGCTTATGTGAAAACTGTAAAAGAGCGCTGTTAGGAGCAGCAGCACTTGACTGAAAGATAACTTCTAGCCAAGCTGAACTGTCACTTTACTTTTTTGGAAATGATGAGTCAACAGGAAGAGATGTGGGTGAGGTGGACAAACAATTCTGAGTGTTAAGCTCTAATTGAAGATACACTGCCACATATATGCATCTGCTAATGATAACGACTCCAGACTTTTTAAGAATCCCACTGCCTCTTAGGCAATAGTCATCACATTTAACAAAAGCCCAAGACCAAATTTTTTTTCGTGTGTTTGTGTGTGTGTGTGTGTGTGTTGCTAGGAATCAAACCAAGGCCTTGTACATACAAGACAAAACTCTACCACTGAGCCACATCCCCAGCCCATGAGACCAATTTATTTACTCTTAAACATACTGAGATCATCGATCTTTCTTCTTAGAATACAGAAATTTAATATAGTTTCATTTTATTTGCCTCTAACCTAGAGAGCACATAATCTCCTTATGACCAGTGCAATGGCAAGGACTGCCCATACCATTTCTATTATAAGGAACTGACTAGAAATCTCAGCACTTGGGAGGCTGAGGTAGGAGGATCGTTGTAAGTTTGAGACCAGCCTGGGCTACAAAGTGAGTGCAAGGCCAGCTTAAACTGCATAGTGAGACCTGTCTCAAAACATAAGGCTGGGGATTTAGCTTAGTGGCAAAAGTGCCTGCCTGGCAGGTGCAAGCCTGTGAGTTCAATTCCTGATACTAACAAAAAAAAAAAAAAAAAAAAGCAGAAACTGACTAGAGGCAGCAGCCTTGTACCTGGTCTACTACGGGGTGCTAGGACTATTGTGTTTTTCAGCCTATTGCACTTCTTATCTTTTTGGGGGACTTGCCTCTTTCTTAATCCTCCCACCCCAGTACTGGGGATTAGACCCAGGACTTTCCCACTAAACTACATACATCCCCAGCCCTTTTTTATTTTGAGATAGGGTCTTGCTAAGTCACTAAGTTGCCCAAGTAGGGCTCAAACTTGCGATCCTCCTGCCTTGGTCTCTCAGAGTCCTGACAGTACAGGCTTTTGCCATCACACCCAACTACCTTCCTACTTACAGAATTGCCATACACATAGGACATTGGTTTCATACAGCTGAAATATACCAGGGGCATACTATCAATAATTCCGTGTATATGGCTCTGCCACCAGGTCTGGAATTCCTTTACTAGTCCTGCTTCTGGAAAGGCATCTTTAAGTTAAAAGCACAGGACTGTTCCGTAGTAAGGTCTTCGACTTACTGTGTTAACTTCACATGCCAAACCATTTGTAATTTATTTAATCCACCTGTAATTCTGATTTGTATACAGGGAGCTGCAGCCTGGTTTTATTTCATGTTGGGCATTTACACCAGGCCCAGCCACAAGTCATGCATCCCAGATGTCAGTTACCCTGGATGCCTGCTCCTCCCCTTTCTTTCTTTCCCTCCCTACCATCTCTGACTGGCTCCCTGCAAGTACTCAGATGAGCTTCCCAGCTCCAGCCTTGCCCCCTCAAGCCAAACCTTTAGAAAACTACCTCACTGCCAGGCATGGTGGCACACACCTGTAATCCCAGCACTCTGGCGGCTGAGGCAGGAGGATCATTGCAAATTAGAGACCAGCCTGGGCTACAAAGTGAGCACAAGGTCAGCCTAAAATGCCTAGTGAGACCCTGTCTCAAGAAGACAAAAAAAGGGGTCGGAGATTTAGCTCAGTGACACAAGTGCCTACCTGCCAAGCACAGGTCCTGAGTTCAATCCCTGGTACCCAAGAAAAAAAAGAGGAAAGAAAAGTACCTCACTGAGCCTACAAAGAGCTCAGACTGCCTTACTCTTTCAGGCTCCTACTGTGGCACCCTGAACATGCCTCTGTCCATACATTCCCATTTTTCCCTTCTCTGTCCTACCCATGCCCACCTTGCTCTCCTCCCAGCTCTGCCCCGCAGTGACTGCACTCGTGTCTGGAACACTGCCCTCTTTCCTGACACCCTTTCCCATGCTTGTGTCTAGCTACACCTCCAGGCTCCTGTGTACTCTGCCCAGTGAGGTGCTTCGCTAGTGCTCCCCAGCATTTGTGCTCACTGATACAGATCTAACAATTACTTATTAATGAGTCTAGGAGCTGAACCTGAACACCAAGGGCAGAAAGTATGACTCACTTACCTTCAGGTCTAAGCCTTAGTTGGGGACAGGTAATACTATAAAGTGCTACAAAGTGGGAGCTTACCATTACCTCTTACTTAAGCTGACAATATGTCCCCATTACTATCTGCTCCTTTTCTAAGTATGCCCTGGAAAAATCATGCTCAAAGGGTTCTAAGAAACTAGACAAAGCTGTAAAGATCCCAAGTACTTGTGCTGTCTTTATTCTTTCTCCCAGTAGATTCATCTAGCCAGAACTGGCAAGCTGCCATTTCCAACTATCTGGTAATTTTATAGAATGGTAATAGGATTTTATTTACAACTACAAGATTTTATTTATTCTTTGAACACAACTTAACCACTAACATCTTTTCTTAAATAGTTGCTTTTTCTTTTCTTTTCCTTTTTTTTCCCCCGGCACCAGGGATTGAACTTACAACCTTGTGCCTGCCAGACAGGTGCTTAAGCAACTGAGCCAAACTCCCAGCCTAACATCTTTTCTAGATTACCCTTGCACAATTCTGTCCTCCCTAACAGGACATACTAGGCTAAAGGTAAGTACTTTCCAGTACTAAAGACATCTGTGGCATGAATACATAAGCAAGTGAAGAAATCGTACGTTGACCTGTTTTTCATATTCTAGATACAGTCCCAAAATTTTAATCAGATTAACTAAAAGTAAAAATAAGCAGAATGATTAAGAACAAAGCAGCCAGACAATGGGTTGCTCTATTTTTAAACCACACGTGTCCCCAGGGGACCCTGACCACTCTCCACCAGGAACCACAGGTCTGGAGTGGACACTTTCATACAGACCATCTGTGACCTGCAGTTAAATTCTGCATAAGGGCAAAATGCATCTGTCACAAAGATCTTACCTCCTACATTACAATTCACAACCTGTAGCCATTCACTATGCACCCTTAGGTGACTAAATGAAAAGCAAACACTATGAGAAGTGTGCTTACTTACCAATAAAACTGAAACTGCAAAACTGACTAATATGCTATACAAGTTGCTTAATGAAACAGAGCCAATTATAACACTAACTATAATAAATAGCTATTAGAAGCATCAGCATTATGTTCTGTGTCTCTCTTGGTCCACTGGAAATAAACTGCTTCAAATGCAGAGCTACTATTCTCAGACTCTCTATATGAAAACCAAGTAGGGTAAGCTGTCCAAAACAGCAATGAGTTCCAAATTTAGGGAGCAAGGGGAAGAAGAAAACCAGACCATGTTTCCAAGCAACTAAACATGACAACCTCTGCTCTGACTGCAAGGACCAGGCCACCACCTCCATCCCTGTACTCCCAGCATCAGTAACAGGAAGTCTCTTCAAGGAGGTGCTCAGAAACGCTCGGCCTGACACATCAGAGGCATAAGAAAAATGTCTTACAGCTCCCAGGACTCTCACCTCCCCTTGAGGTGTCCAGGGAAGGGCAAGTGTTGCAAGGTGAATAAAAAGGGTGGCTTCCCCTGGGTCACCACTTGAACAACACAGCTTGTACTTACTGTGAGTCAATTCAGACTAACTTTGTTCCCAAGATCTTGAAAGGCTAAAAATGGACTATTTAGGAGGCCATTCAGTTGTCATAAATTCAGGGCCAGGAGGCAAAGGTTGTGAACAGATAACACACTGAATTAAATACTAGTATTCTCTGAAAATAGATCACCTGGGAATTTCCAGTTAAAAATGTTGTGCTGCACAAAGATGTCAGATTCCACCTCTCCCAAAGGACTATTCTTAAAAAGGAATACATTCATGAAAACAAAAACAAAAGGAGATGAGCCATGGCAAGAAACTTTTGCAAGTTAAGACACGTAAAAACTGACTTGAGCCAAAAAAAGATGAATTATAAGTTTAAAATGAGAAAAGCTAAAAAACATCCAACTTTCATCATAGAACACCCAAAAGATTCAAAGACTAGCGGTACTCGTTTCCATTAGGAAGTGAAGGCAGAAAATAGAAAAAAAATACAGGACAAAAGGATCAAATCCTTAAAGTCTGTTTAGACACAAACAAAACCACATGATCATCTCAAGGGGTACAAAAACACACCAGAGAATCCCTATACTCCTTTGGGATAAAACAGTCAACAACCCAGGAATACAAAGTGATTTCCATATCCATGTCCACAATTAAGGTAAAAAAAAAAACTTAGGGATGATGGCATACACCTGTAATCTCAGCACTCTGGTAAGCTGAGGCAGGAGAATCACAAATTTGAGACTAAGAACTTAAAGACTCAGAATTTAAAGAGGAAGATTCGAAGTCCAAATCCTACCTGAATAACTCAGTGACTTAGCAAGACACTGTCTAAATAAATAAATAAACACATATTTTTAAAGGGCTGGGGATGTAGCTCAGGGCAAAGTCCCTGGATTTAATCACCAATAATGCATACCCATACACACACATATAAAAGTGCAACACTGAAAGCTTCCACTAAGATCAGGAACAAAACAAGAATGCCCACTGTCACCACTGCTAAACAACACTGTCCTTGGAGGTCCTAGCGAGAGCAATTAGCAAAATAAATAAATAAGGGATATAATTGGAAAGGAAGTAGTAAGACTATCACCATTCTCAGATGACATGTCCTCATATAAAACCCTAAAGAACCTACAAAAAATAACTATTAGTGCCAAGTAGCAGGATGCAAGATCAATACACAAAAACCAATTGTTGCCAGGTATGGTGGCAAATGGCTATAATCCTAGGTCCCTGGGAAGCTGAGGCATGACAATCACAAGTTCAAGACTCAACTAATTTAGCAAGACTCAAGAATTTTAAAAGGCATGGGGATGTAGCTCATGGCAAAGACCCTGGGTTCAACCTCTAATACTGCAAAAACAAAATAACAAAAATTAAAAGACACCCAGCAATTTCTTTTATGATAGCATCAAAAGTAATAAAAACCTTACAGATAGCCTTTAATCCCAGCACTCGGGAGGCTGAGGTAGGAGGAACGTTGTGAGTTCAAGGCCACCTTGGGCTACAACATGAGCGCAAGGCTGGCCTGAGCTACATAGTGCGACCCTGCCTCAAAAAATTAGGGCTGAGAGTTTGGCTCAGTGGCTTGAGCGCCTGCCCTGCCAGGGTGCGAGGTTGTGAGTTCAATACCCGGTGCCGCAAAAAAAAAAAAAAAAAAAACCTTACAGATAAATTTAACCAAACAAGTACAAGACTTACATACTGAAAACCACAAAACATTATTGAAACAAATTCAAAAAAGCCTAACTTCCAAGTGCAAGTTTAAAAGACTATGTAAAAGCCGGGTGTGGTGGTACACGCCTTTAATCCCAGCACTCGGGAGGCTGAGGTAGGAGGAGCGTTGTGAGTTCAAGGCCAGCTTGGGCTACAACATGAGCGCAAGGCCGGCCTGAGCTACATAGTGCAACCCTGCCTCAAAAAACCAGGGCCGGGAGTTTGGCTCAGTGGCTTAACCACCTGTCTGGCAAGTGTGAGGCTGTGAGTTCAATCCCAGGTGCTGCAAAAAAAAAGACTATCTAAATATTGTAATGATGGCCAACACTCCAAAAGTGATCTAGAGATTCAACACTCTATCATGTTGACTTTTCCTGCAGACATGAAAAAACTGATTCTTAAATTCAGATGGAACTGTAATGGGTCTCAAATGACAAAAAATAATCTTGGAAAAAGAACAAAGTTGGAGGAATCACACTTCCTGATTCCAAAACTTTCTACGAAAATGTGATCATGGTGTAAGGACAGATACATAGACTAACAGGACAGAATTTCAGAATCAAGAAATAAACCTTTGTATCTATGGCCAACTGATACTGACATGGGTACCAGGCCCAAGCACTGGCCACACCCAATCTCTTCAATAAATGAAGGCAGAACAGTTGAGCTTCCACACCCAAAATAAAGAAGTTAGACCCCAACATATATACTGTATCATATCCCAAAATGAACCCCATTTGGAGCAAAGCCCTAAATATAGGAGTTAAAACTATAATGAAACTCTAGTCGTTTTTTGTTTTGTTTTGTTTTGTTTTGTTGAGACAGGGTCTCACTGCAGTTCAGGCTGGCCTCGAACTTACTACAAGAGTCCAGGCTTCCCTCAAACTCACAGCAATCCTCCTGCCTCATCAACCTCCCTCTTCTGTCTCAGGCTCCCAGTTTTGCCTCTGCCTTCAGAGTGCTGGGATTACAAGCATGCAACACCATGCTGGGCTAATAAAATTCTTAAAACACAATTAACTCTTCATGACCTAGGATTTGGCAAAGAATTCTTATGTATGACACCAAAACCACGAGCAACAAAGTAAAAACATAGGCTGGACTTTATCAATTAGTATTCAAAGATACTACCAAGACAGTGAGAAACCAACTCTTAAAAAGGAGACAGTCATTTATCTAAGGAGGGTCTGGTACTCAGAATATATGAAGAACTACAACTTAGCCAAGAAAATAACCCAATTAAAAGATGGTGCCAGGTGTGGTGGCACACACCTGTAATCAAAGCTTTCAGGAGGCTGGAGACTGAAGTAGGAGGATTATCTGAGTTCGAGGTCAGTGTGGGCTACATAGTGAGTTCAAAGCCAGCCTGGACTACATAATGAGACGCTGTCTCAACATAAAGGGGTGAGGGGACTGCATGCATAAGCATTTCTCCGAAGACACACCAATAGCCAATAAAAACATGAAATGATGTTCAACATCATTCATTGTGAGAACTGTAAAACTAAACCACAAGATACTATTTAACATGCACTCAGATGGTCATAACTTTAAAAAAAGGAAAAATTACAAGTGTTGAGAGTGTGAAATTCTCATACATTGTTGGTGGAAATACAAAATGGTGCAGTCACTGTGCAAAAAAGTCTGGCTATTTCTCAAAAACTTAAAACATAGAATTACCATATGACCCAGCTCGCCTATTTCCAGGTATATTCCTTTTTTTTTTTTTTTTTTTTTTTTTGCGGCACCGGGGATTGAACTCACAACCTCGCGCCTGCCAGGGCAGGCGCTTAAGGCACTGAGCCAAACTCCCAGTCCTGGTTTTTTGAGGCAGGGTCGCACTATGTAGCTCATGCCGGCCTTGCGCTCGCGTTGTAGCCCAAGCCGGCCTCGAACCCACAACGCTCCGCCTACCTCAGGCTCCCGAGTGCTGGGATTAAAGGCGTGCGCCACCACGCCCGGCTCCAGGTATATTCTTGAAGAATTTTTAAATAGGCACTCAAATAAAAACCTGACATAAATGTTCACAGCAGCACTATCAGGTAGACACAATCTAAATGCCCACAGATTGATGAATGGGTAAAGTTTAGCAAGCACACATACAATGGAAAATGGCTTAGCCATAAAAAGGAATGAAATATTGATGCATGCTACAGCATAGATAAATCTCAAAGACATTAAGTGAAAGAAGCCAGATAGATACAAAGGGCTGCATACTATATGACTGCACTGACATGAACTGTCCAGATTAGGACAATCCGGAGGCAGGAAGGAGATCAGTGGTTGCCAAAGGCTAAGGAAGATAAAAACTGCGGAAGGACTTAATAGGTAAGAGGTTTCCATTTAGGATAATAAAGCCTGGAACTAGACAGTGGTGACAGCTGCCCAATACCATGGACATATTTAATCCCACTGAGCTGTACAGTTTAAAACGGTTAATTTTATGCGTATTTTAACACATAAACACAATCAGTAGCTAGGTACCATGCACCCATCCCTTTCCTGCTCTCACCCCCAAAAAACTATACAGGGTAAAACAAGGCTCATCTAGATCTAAACCTTTATTCTGGGGAGGCAGTGCCTCTCAACTCTTTCAGTTTTACCTGAGGCCACAAAAGGGAACGACCTTCTCTGGGTCCAAAAGGAGGGCCTGCAGCCATAGCGCCCGACTTGGGGTTAGACCAGGCAAAACATGTGCCCAGTTTCTGAGGGGAAAAGCTTTGGGAAATTTAAGATAGAGAAGCCAAATTAAAATATGCGATAGGCGTATTAGAAGAAAAGATTATGATAATCTAGCAAACAGAACACACAGTGCAGGAAACCATCTCGAAATCCCACGCCCAAAGAGTGGCACTACATTTTCAAATCACTGGGAGGGAAAACCAAGGGGAGGTGAGCAAACTGTGGAAGAAATAATTTGGAACACACAGCTACTGTAACGACCATGATTTTCCAGATTTAACAAATGTTAAGTGACCAACAGTGCGCCCAACAGCCCAGCAAAGGCGACGGTCCCGCGCGACGGGCCTTGTGAGGGAAGGTGGCTCGGTCCTCTTGCCTCGAGAGCCCGGCGCCCACAGCAGGGCCCCGCCCCACGCGCCCCGCCCTGCGCCCCGCCCGGGCACCTGCGCTCCGGGGAGGACGCGCCCGTGGAGGGAGAGGGGGAGGGGGCCGCGCCTGCGCGCCGGGCTTGGGGACCCAACTCGGGGGTTGGAGACCCGGGGTTGGGAGACTGGCGGTACTTGGGAACAACGAAGAGGCATGGCTCGAAGGTTTGAGGGAGCAGATAAGGCACCAAAGGGACGCCTCCGCAAGCTGCAGGCAGGGACGCTGTGCGGGCCGTGGGCGGTGACCGTTGCCGACCAAAGCGGGCCCGCAACACGGCCTGGTCCCGCCCGCCTGCCCACCCCAGGCGGCATTCCGGGCCTCAAGCACGACCCCGGTTTCCTGGGCCCCTCGCCTGGCCTCCAGCCCAGCCCTCAGCGCGGCCCGCCAGCCAGCCTTAGCTCACCTGCCTGGCACCGCCGCCGCAGGCCTCGTCCGCGCCTCGGAGGCCGGCACCCGAGCACCCAGCGGCGCCAGCCAATCGCGGTCAGCGGCAAGAGCAACGCGGCGTCCACCAATCCCGAGCGCGCCACTTAAAGCTTCGGACCAATGAGGAGCTAGCTGTGGGCCACAGTCGCAAGGGCGGGGTGGGCGCTAGGGAGCGGCAGGCGAAGCGGGGTGGGGTCAGCGGTGCGTCACGCGGCAGGGCGAGGCGGACGGCGACCGAGCCGCGTCTTGAGGATGATTCACGTCGCCGGGAGGGTCCCGGTCTCCCGGAGGGCTCGCCGGTTGGCAAGGCTGGGGTTTTGCGTTGCGGGAAGGATACAGAGCGAGGAGGGTCCGCATCTCGGGGGAGGGGCCTGCTATGGGGGGAGGAGTCGCAGGTCGGAAGAGGGGGTCGTAGCTCCAAGTGGGCGTTGGGCCACATGTCAGGGGAAAGAAGGGTCGGGGCTCGGGGGAGGAGCCTGCGTTGGGGGGGAGGGGTCACAGCTCGCGCAGGTCGCATTTCGGGGGAGGGGCCGCATTCCGGGCGCCCCCCACCCTCGGTGCGTCTCTGGCCAGATATTCCTTGGCCCTCCGGGTCCCCGCCTCCTCCTAGGGTTTGTGCAGTTTTCCAGCCTTCCCCCGTGCCTAGTCTGTAGTCTGAGTCCTCCACTGCCCCTTCAGTGCCGCGTCTCGAGGATCGCACGTCAGCCGCCAGCTTTCGGGGTGGACAGAGCCAGGGACCGCCGGCTGGATCCACGGCCTCCCTACCTTTCAGCGCCTTCCCCTGCAGGGCTGCAGGGGGAGGGGGGAGAAGGGCAGGAGTGGGGACAGGGTATGGCTGCATCTACTCCCTGGGGAGCTCTCAGTGGTTTTTCTCCCACCTGCCTGCGCCTTCCAAATACTTGACCAGATCTTTTTTTTTTTTTTCTAATTGAAAGTATAATTTACAAACCATAGCGTTCACATTTTTAAACTGTTCCCATCTGTTTGGACAAATATATACAGTTGTTTAACCCAGGCTGGCTTCCAACTCCAGGGCTCAAGCGATTGCTCATGTTTGAAAGCAGCTGTCCCCTTTAAAGGGTGGGGGGTTCCACAGTGTGTTGACTTATCCTATTCACTGTTTGAGGGGCTTGTGTGTTTTCCTGTAAGGACCAGGCTGACTTTGACCCTAGTGTGGCTTCCATGGCAAGTACCAGTGACCACAATTAGGGAAAGCAGATACTCAGGGCTGTGTTCCAGGAAACTGTCCTAGGGTGGCAGCTGGCTGTGCGGACCAGTGGCCCATGGTTGTTGAAGCCTGGACCAGTCAGGAGATATCGGGGTTGTCTCCAGTTCGGGGCTGTTGAGAATGGAGGCTCTAGCCAGGTGTGGCGGCGCAGGTCTGTAATCCCAGCATTTGGGAGGCTGAGGCGGGAGGGTCATAGCCAGTTCGAGACCAACTTGGTCTACAAAGTGAGCTCCAGGCCAGCCTGAGCTGCATAGTGAGACCGTATCTCAAAAGGACCAAAAAAAAAAAAGAAGCCTCTGTAAACAAGGCAGGTAATCTTTGTGGTCATTTTTAACTGATTTTCTGAGTGTATTACTTAGCCCTCACTTTTCTCTCACAGTTTAAATATACAAACTTTGGCTCTTTGGCTGGGTACTATGGATTGAACCCAGGGCCTTCCCACTGAGCTATGTCCCCATATACATTGGCTTTTTGAGACAGGCTCTCCCTATGTAGTTTAGGCTGGTCTTGAACTCACTAGCTCACAACACAGCCCAGGCTGGCCTCAAACTCAGGATGATCCTCCTCCCTCAACCTCCTATGTGCTGGAGTTACAGGCATGTGCCACCGCACTCACCTCCAGCCAGCTCTTAAAAATTTAGGGGATCTTGCTGTTAGGTTGCCCAGGCTGCACTTGAACTCTCACTCTTCCTGCCTCAGCCTCCTAGAGTTCTGGAACTTCAGGTTTGTCCCTACATGCCTGGCTAACTTTTTAAAATAGTGCATTAGTATGAATGGCCCTCATGTTGCAGTTACAACCCTGAATCAAATGTATTCTTAAGTCACATCTGTTTAGTACCAAGACTTCAACAGATGGTCATGCCCATTCATCAACCCTGTGCTGGAGCCTCTAGGCCTTTCACTCCAGTGGACAGACATTGAAATACAGGGCCCTCACCCCCCACCAGTACTGGTTTCCACCCACCCACTGTGGTGGCCACCACAGCATCCTGTAGTCCTTGGTCTGTGGTGCCTGCTAGGGGAGAAACAAGTACAAGGAGTAGATGGGTCTTGGCCCTGTGCCCAAAGTACAGTCCATATAGATTCCTCTGGTTGGCCGGCCTTGTTTCAGAGGAGGACGCTGGTGACAAGGTGTGCCCCCAAGTGTTGGTCCTGAGATTCTTGCACCGTAGCTGTTGCTATTTCACAGTAAGGGAAACCAAGACAGCGGGCAGGCTGCCAGCCTGGCTGCATGAGCTACAGCAGGTGTGTGTGCTCACAGTCTTTGCTGCAAGGTTGGGGAACTGAAGGCCTGCTGTACCGAGCTCTCAGCAGGCAGAAGTTCTTGTTGCTCCAGGAGCTCACACTTGGGAGTTGGCAGCAGGTTCTGCCTGTCGGTTGTAAATAGAACCTGACTTCTGAGAGAGGAGTAAGGACTGGTTAAGAAACCTGAGCCTAGAGGCTTCGTGCCACCTGGATTAGGATGCTGCACAAAGATCCAAAGGCCCCAGAGAATTAGGTGAGGCAGAGTTACCCAGCTGTCCCCCACCAGGCTCAGGAAATCAACATAACATGCCTGCCCCAACCCCAGCCCCAGTACTGGGGCTTGAACCCAGAATCTTTGCACTGAGCTACATCCCCAGCCCTTTCTTCTTTTGAGACATGTTCTGACTGAGTTGCCCAGTCCCTCTCCTGCCTCACCGTCCAGAGTGCTGAGATTGTAGTTATGAGCCACCACATGTGGCAAAAATCCCTTTTCCTTAATGAAACAGTTTGACTTCTCCAGTAGCTGGTTCTCATCCTGCTTGCCTGTGGTTCCTGCTTTGGGCGCGGAAACACTACAAAGGAAATGCTTTCTGCTCCCAGGGTTGTCTTCCCAAGCCAAAGAGGGCGGCTCCCAGGCCTGCTGTGGTTTAGGGTGTGTCCCTAGAGAGTGATAAAGGAACAAAGCAGAGAATTCAAAAGCCCCTACACCTGTGTTCACTTCTGAAAAGGGGCTCTGTCACGTTTGACCCTCCATCCATTCCTGAAACCAGTCAGGAGTGCTGCTAAATGATGCAGGAGAAAAGGGCAGTCCCCACTCCATGAGGCTGGAGACCTTGGTGGTGATGGTGTGTGCTGTTATGGGGAATTTCACTGGGCTCAAGTGAAAGTCTTTCCTGGTCCCTTTCAGTTTCAGGGGCTTCAGGCAGCTTGTGCTTGCTTGATCTAGTCTCTGCTCCCGACTTCACCTCCTGGCCTCTGTCTCAAGTGTGTCTGTTTTTCTGTCTCTCCTTTTTTTGTAAAGACACTTATTATTGGATTTAGGGCCTGTCTTAGTTACTTTTCACTCATTGTTGAAACTAAACACCTGACACCCAAAATTAGGGAAGGAAAGGTTTATTATTTTATTTTATTTTATGGCACCGGGGATTGAACTCACAAC
Source organism: Dasyprocta punctata (assembly GCA_004363535.1). Lineage (NCBI taxonomy): Eukaryota > Metazoa > Chordata > Mammalia > Rodentia > Dasyproctidae > Dasyprocta > Dasyprocta punctata. The sequence goes on from RJWM01026800.1 coordinate 26,631, forward strand.
CTCACACCTGCCAGACAGGCACTTAAGCCACTGAGCCAAACCCCCAGCCCTAGTTTTTTGAGGCAGGGTCGCACTATGTAGCTCTCAGGTCAGCCTTGCACTCGTGTTGTAGTGCAAACTGGCCTCGAACTCACAACACTCCTCCTACTTCAGCCTCCCGTGTGCTGGGATTAAAGGCAGGCACCTCCACGCCTGGCTCCTGGGAAAGGTTTATTTATTTTACAATTTTTGGAGGTTTCAGTCCATAATCAGCTGGCTCCAAGATAGGGTGGCATGGCACAGGGGCAATACTTCAAGGCAGCAGCTGAGCAAAAGCAGCCAGAGTAAAAGGGGCAAGAGCAAGCCTCTTCTCCTCCCTTATATTGTACACAGGACACACACACACACACTCCCCCACCCCACCCCACCCCCTGCCCAGGGTGGTTGTGGTGTTCACAAATCTCCTTGCCTTCCTTTGCACAAGATGAGGATGTTTACAAAATAAGATAACTGACTCCCTGCTGAGTCAGTTAAACTTCTGACCTTCTTAAATTGACAAAATGAACAGGTAACTGCTTATGCTCTACACCCCAGGATGTAGAGCTGCTGAGTTACATTGTCTCAAGTTGACACAATGTATAAACCATAACAATCCACCCCTTGTCAACTTGGCAACCAGACACATTTCTTTAAATCAGTCTCCAGATACAAAAGCATGCTTATTCTTAACATTTTTTAACTTGAACATTATAACACACCTTGACAATCCTTAAGAACCAGCATTAAGTCTATCAACCTTATATTACAATTAGAAACAACATTTTGTCCTTGGACCCCCAAGACTCATGCACATCCTTTTATGCAAAAGGCATTTAGTCCATCTGCAAGAGCTACCAAAGTCCTAACAGTTTCAAGCATTGCTGAAAAGTCCAAGTCCTAAATCTCCTCCAAGATCTATGGCAAACAATTTTTTTTTTTTTTTTTTTTTTTTTTTTTTTTTTTTTTT
>RJWM01026801.1:0-27605 GCA_004363535.1 Dasyprocta punctata
CTGGGTGCCTCGTGGCCTTTTGTTCCCCAAGAACAGCTGGTCATCCCAGATAACTGCATCCCTGTTTTGTCTCTTGCTTTCTTGCCACCATACACTGTGACTCCAGGCAGGAGATTGGAACCCACTGCAGGGGTCTCTGACACAAAGTCATAACCATAGTCTCTTGGATCTTAATTCAAGAGAATCTAATGAGAAGGAGGGCTGGAATAAAATGAAGCTCACAGAACATGAGCTCTTCTCACAAACTTTATTGAGCACATAAAAAGACACATAAGAAAAATACACCTAAGTAAACCAACCTACACCAACTCTTCCATGTCCCTCAGAAACACATTCAGGATGGCTTAGCAGCTCAAACAGGATGAGAAACCCTTCCAGAGATGAAAGGTTCCTAGGTTTTCCTTCTCTCTCTGCTTCACTGAGGGGCCATACCAGTACCAAGAGAAAAATTGCCTTAGTGTGCTGGCCGCCATCTATAAAGATAGGATGGAAGACTTGTAAATTTGATGGTCCTTCTAGTCTACGATCCTCCATTATATATTTTAAAAAGTACAATTCGGTGCCAGGGAAACACAAAGACCTTCCATTCTCAAGGAGAGATGGTATCCCTCCCATGCTGTGAGCATGCATCGTGTGGAGACAAACAGGAATCTTCAGAACTGTTAGCAAGACGTCCACCCTTCCTCTCCACAACACACACAAACTTTCCCCTCACTTGTGCCTTGGAAGCATAAAGATGTACTTCATCATATTCTTTTTCTTCCTGTTATTTTCTAGTCAAGGTGCTCAAGTGTCTAATATCACTGTTCACATCCTAAACATTAATTTCCATAATTTGTGCATCTTCTCTTCCTGAAGTCCTTTCTATATACCTTCTGGAGTTTAAACTCAATCATTACAAAAATTTCATATTATATTCAAATCGTTCTAACACTACTCTCCTCACTGTCTGATTCTATGCGGATACTGAGTTACCCTGGAGGACAACACTTCCACCACAGTACCCTCAAGTGAAGTCTGTTTGTGTCCTTGGACACTTTACTGCTTGGCCTGGAGGTTGGTTACCCATCAGTCCTTTTTCCCCATGTTCCTCCTCCCAAATCAATCAAACTTCTCCACATACACCTCAACCTCCAGTTTGGTGTCTTTGTTTTCTCTTTTAGTCACCACGTGATTATCCTTCTCCTCATTAACCAACCTCTGAATCACTTTTCCTTGATCCTTAACAACTCATTTTCACTTTCTTCCAGAGTGCTTTTTCTGTTTAATTCTTGATGGTCTTTAAGATCCACCCAGCTGTTTCTTCTAACACTGTGGTTTCTCTGTTCATTGTCTTTTTCTGTCATATTTCTTCCTCCATCTCTCTCAGTCAGTTATTTCAGTCATTTCTCGGGCTTGTTACAATTTTTCCAGTTTGCTCACTTTAATGATAAAATTCTCAAATCTTTAACTACACAGGCATCTGCAATGCCCTCGATCTCCCACCTTTTCACTCTTTCTCTCCCGTTTTATGTCTGCATTCCTCCCTCCCATTTAGTATATATGTCATGATCACTATTACAATCACTCTCTTCCACACACCTTCACTTCTTTTGCCCCTCTCTTGATTTTTTGTCAACAGTACAGGCCTCCCCCATGAGCTCCAGGGTCATATACTCCATCTTCAGCTAACTCTTCAATAGCTAGCTACTCAGTACCTCTCCTTACATACCTAGCACAGTCTCACCTTATTACAGGACTCCCCTGTACTCCAATTCTATTTGGACTTTTGCCACATAAATTTAGAAATTGATTCTAAGATAATTTTGTCTAAACTCAACTCCTGACCTTTCCAAAACATACTACTCCCACAGTGTCTCTGTCACAGTAATAAGTCAGAATTCAAACTTTCTAGCTGCCTCACACCCAATGGAGACCTTGGAGCTGTCCGTGATTCCTCTCCACTGTCAGAAAGTCCTACCTAGTGTCTTTTCATGAGTGAGTTTGTTTTAACACACAAGGGTCTGTGGGTAAAATAATTAAATAGTGGTCTCCATTAGTGACCTGGGGGTGCCATAATGAAGATCTATGAACTGAATGGATTAATCCACAAAAATATATTGACTCACAATTGTGGAAGGGAGACATCCTAGATTAAGGTGACAGCATGGTTGGCTGCTTCTGAGGGCTATGAGGAAAAATACATTCTAGGCTACTCTTTAGCTTCTCTTGGTTTCCTGGCACTCTTTGATGCTGGCATATAGTTAGATACAACACCGTGATTTCTGCTTTATCTTCACATGTCTCTTTCCTTGTGTGTGTGTGTCTCCAGAGTTTTCCTTTTTATAAAGACACCAGTTACATTGACTTAAGGTCCATCCTAATGGACACAATTTATTTTGTTATGACTTTTCCTCCACATTTTGAAATGCTAGGGGTTAGGGATTCAATATATGAATTTCAGGAGGATGCAATTCAAACCACAGAAAAATTCATATCTCCATTACGGAATAGCATGCCACCAGAGGGAATGAGTACATAATGAGTTTGAACTTCTCAGAGAGAGCAAGCAACTTTATGATAAAAAAGAATTCCCTGAGTTTAGAGCCTCTGACTACCTCACTCTACCCACATGCTGCTATTCCCTCTTGAGAAAAAAATGCTTAATAAGGATAATTAGGACAAGTAATAATTAGCAAGAAACTCAGGTCAAGACAGTACAATTTCATGGATTTCACTTCAAAATTAATTCATCATAGTGGAAGCAATTTACATACAGAAAAATAATTGAAATATTTTAATCCAATTTAACACAGCTCCAAGAGAAATCTTGAGAGATAGAGTAACAGATGTGAGCCGGCCCAGGCTGATGGTAGCGAGGGTACTCAGAGGAGACCTCAAGAATGATGGGTAGTGAATGGCACGCTTGTTTTGTGCCAGGCACAGACTTTAATTCCTTCCAACAAATCCAAATATGAAGAGTAATTTTTTTCAAGACTGAAAACATGTAGCAGATGCTGCTCTGTCTAAAGTGGTAGAAAAGTGACTTCTTGGGGTTGTTTCAGCAAAAGTCCAAACTTAACAGTGAAACTAAAATGAGGTTCACAGAAGCTGAACAGATTTCTGTAGTAGAGAAGAAGGAATTCTGCTTTTATTTTTTAATGGTCAGCACTTACACTTACTGAGCTGGCATGGATGATGCTCTTATTAAGTGTGTTCTGTGGCTTACATACAGTTATTTTCAGATAACACACAGTTTCTCATCTTGCATGGCCCAGAATCTAATGAGAAAGTCAAGTAGTTAGTGCTGTCATACAATGAAACAAGTATCCTAAAGAGTTTATTAGGGGAGTATAGAACGGGCTCACACTCTCTGCCCTTACCCTGGTTTAAAGGGCATCCCTTGGGGACCCTTGCCTGACCAAAAAGTAGGGGCAAACGTTTCAGTTGGCAGGAGCAGCAGGAACAGAGGTACAGACAGGGGAAGCCCTGTGGGGTGGTAGCACAATAAGTTGCTCAAAATAGCTGGAACACACTTGGATATTTAAACTGTATTCTAAAAACTGTAGATGCTACTAAGAATTTTAAAGAAATCAGGCATGGTGGCACATGTCTGTAATGCCAGTGCTCGGGAGATTAAGGCAGAAGGATTGATTGAAGCTCAAAGCCAGTCTGGGCTACAAAGTGAGTTCAAGGGCAGCCTGAACTGCATAGTGAAACGCTGTCTTAAAATAGACTAAATAAATAAACAAATAAATAAATAAACGATACTTTGTCTTGGAAATTGAGAAACTTTACCCCATCACTGATACACAGAATGAGTCAAAAATAAATGAAAAAAAAAAAAACAGAAAGATTGAAAGTCAGAGTGAATCATTTTGCAGGTTTTTTTTGGTAGGAAAGCCCTCACAGGAATTGGTAGATGAGGCCATTTGCAGTCCAGCTACTTGAAAGGCTGAAGCAAGAGAATCCTTGAGCCCAGGAGTTTTGAGACCAGACTGGAAAAAAGAAAAAGAAAGGTATCAGTATAAAGAGATGCATGAAACATTCTAAAGATAAAATCAACAAGACACCAGGTTGAATTAAGTGAGAACAGTGAAGAGGACTCCTGTGGTTCAGGTGTACATCCTGGGATTGCTTACTTTTTTGATGGGTTCCACATCAGACAGAGATGTGTAGCCACCCTTGGTTAGACAACCTTGGACCATGGCTGAAGACAGGCACTTGAATGAGTGCTGTCTTTTTAAAAGCAGTTCTTTACTTCACTTGGTGGTACAAAAACTCATAATTTTAGAGTAAAAACCAAGAAAAAGAAAAGGCTATCACTGCTGCTTTTTCTTTTAAAATGAAACTACAAAGGTGAAGAAAAACCAGGAAAATATTTTTATGGACCATCTCAGTTCCAGAGGAGAGGAGTACTTAACAATACTGAATATCACAGGAAAATCAGAGACAGAAAGACAAAGAAGTTCCAAACACTGACAAATAGAAGATTACTGAAAACCCTAGTAAGTGGAGTATTTCACAGTAGGTATCTTAAATAACTAAACGCACTTAGCCTCAGTTATGTTATTTAATGTCTGTGGTAGCAAAATAATAAATTGTGACTATGTTCTCTCAGTGCTCTCCTTGAAATATGAATAAAACAAAGCCACGAGAAAATAAAAAAGAGAAAAGTAATTATGTATATATATACAAGAAAATGAAAACTTATTTGGAGCTGGTTTGTATTTCAACTTTTATTTCTGTAGTACCCTATAGACGTTTGTGTTTATGGATTATAAAGCAGTAGGGAAAGAGGAAGGATGAGGGGAGATAGATTATGATGTGAATTAGTCTTGAAGTTGTAATAATGGAGTGTTTTGTCATCAGACAGACACAGAAATTGCCAGGAGAGATGTCAAGCAGTTTTTCTTTTACTGTCACAGCATCTATTCTTTTTTTATCATTTCCTTTATCTTCTCACCCTTGGGTTTTCTTTTCCTCTGACAGTATCATTAGTATAAAAATAGTGGCATTGGTGGGAGCAAAATATGTTATTGTACATTGGGGTGACCAAGGGTTCCACTGCATGTGCCAGGTCGTTAGAAATCAGGGAGACCAACTAAGACCCTACAACCTGTGAACTTCAGTGGAGAGCTTTTTTAGAAGTTAGTAAAATTTTCAGTGTAAAATTTACAGGTTTTGAGATTTACATGTAACTATTCAGCTCTGTTAACGTCAGTGGGTGTCTTTGTCATTTTTCTGTTGCTGTCACTACATGCTTGAGACTGGTGCTTACAAAGAAAAGAAGTTTATTGTAGTTCAGAGACTGGGAAATCTGAAAGCATGGCACCAATGTCTCCTAAGAGCCTTCTCACTACATTATCACGTGACAGAGGACATAACACGGCGAACCAAGGCAAGGGTAGCCGGGAGAGTTTGTTTTTGTAAAACAGCAACTTCTCTAAGCCACTAATCTATTAATCCAGAAGTGAATTAGTTCATGAGGGCAGAGTCTGATGAATTCATTCTCCTTGTAAAGGTCCCACTTTCAAATATCATCAATGTATGAATTGCGAATTGGGTTTTTAGCACATGTATTTCTAGAGTCAAGCCTAAACCATAGCACATGGGCATGACAAGGTTGGAACACTGTGAAAGGAGGTTAGAAAACAAATATCCATGTGACCCTGTGATCTGGAAGTAGGAGAGGATGTCTTGACCCATTGTGTTTCTTTACCAACACATCCTGAGGCTCCCTGCTTCATTTCTATGTTAAACTCCCACGTCTTTCTTGGCGATGAAAGAAGACAGATGGGAAGGCTTTCACTTTGTCTGTAATTGTAGAAAAACTTTAACATTATAGATTCCTCCAATCCTATGATTATTAAATAAACTTTGTTTTTTTTTTTCCTCTGAAGACAGATGTAGGAAAAAGAAGCAGCACACAGGTAAATGGTCATGTTATGTCAAAAAATGAAAATGTAAAATACGGTAAGTAGGCTTTATTCAAATTACTACAAGCTGGATACTATTATCCAAGTGTAATGCATAATAATTTCTGTCTTGGTCTTCAGCTTGTCTCCCTGGACAATAAATCCTATAGACATTCTAGTTAGCATCTTATTCTAGGATTCATGCAATTATCAGATATTAAGTGAGGCTCCCAGGAATGTCTCAAAAAGGTAGTAGGATCCATTTTTAAATAAGATGTAATAAATAATGTGAATAATTTTTGTTTTAGCAATTTTATTGCTGATCCATTTTAATGTCTTATCATAAGAAAAAAGATCAATCTGATTCAAAAAGAACAAATGAACTAAATAGACTTTTCTCAACAGAAGATACACAAATGTTAAATGAGCGTATGGAAAAAATGTCCAACACCAGAATCATCAGGAAAATACAAGTCAAAATTATAATTACACCTCATCATATTTAGAATGGCTATCATCAAAAGTTAAAAAAGAAAAAGAATGTTAACAAAAATACGGAGAAAGGAGTGCTATTACACTCTGTTGGCAGGAATGTAAACTAGTACAGTTATTTGGGATAATATTGAGAACCTCAGAAAACTAATGTGGAACTATCATGTAATCTAGCAATTGTATTAGTCGGTATATATCTAAAAGAAATCAGATGAAGATAAGATGAGATATCTGCACACTCCTTTTTATTGCAGCATTAGACATAATAACCAAGATATGAAAGCAACCTAAGTGTCCATCAATAAAATATGACAAATAAAAAATAATTTTATTTATAAAATGACAAAGAAAGTATGGTATATATACACAGAATAGTGTTCCTCCGTGAAAAAATATAATTCTGTCATTTTTGGTAACATGGAGAAAATATGATAAATAAAATAAGTAAGGCACAAGACAGGTAAATAGGATATCATTTCACTCACGTATGGAAGATAATGCGGTTGCCAGAGTTTGAGAGAGGTAAAATGAGAAGAGAAGAGAAAGCATTAGTTAACAGCTACAAAAATACAGTTATATAGGAGGATTAAATTTTAGTGTTCTACAGCAAAGTAGGGTGACTATGATTAACAATAATTTATTGAATATTTCAAAAGAACTTGAGTAGAGGATTTAAAATCTTTTAATACAAAGAAATTGTAACTATCTGAGACAATGTATATGCTAATAATCTGATTCAATCGTTGCACATATCACATGGTACTCCATGAATACATATTATGCTTCAAATAAAAAAATCAAAGGAAACTTATTATTAAAATGTTAAATAGATGTACTAATGAATAAAATTTAATAATGAGCTGATGCAGTCATACAAGGCTTCAAAATTCATTTATTTATTAATCTCTAGTAATGTTCTATAACTCTGTTCATTTTCTACATTAAAAATTGACTTTAATTTTTAGAACAGTGAAAATATATTATAGAGAGATAACATAGACCCATATTTAATGCGTTCTATGGTTAATATTCATGCTAGTGTGGTATTTTTATTGCAATCAATGAACCAGTACACACACACACGCACACACGTACACACACACACACACTTTTAACCAAAGTCCACACTTAATTCAGATTTCCTTAGTTTTTGCCCAACATACTTTTTCTATCCCTGGAGCCTGTCTGGGGTACCGCATTATATTTTATTATAGGATGTCAGCAGGCCCTTCTTGTCTTTGACAATTACCCAGAGTTTCTTGGGTTTTGATGACTAACAGTTTCAAGGAGTAGTGGTGAGGTGTTTGGTAGACTGTCTCTACTGGGTTGTGTCTGCTCTGTTCCTCATGATCAGACTGAAACTGTGAGTCTGGGAGAGGTATGCACACCACAGAATAAAGTGTCATTTTCCCCACTCCATAGGAGAAGAACATTCTATCACCATCACTTACGACCAATTGTTGATGATGTTGACCTCAATCCACTGGCAGAGACAGGGCATGTCAACTTTCTCTACTTTAAACTGCCTCTTTTCCCCATCTTTTGTATGTAATACTCCTTAAAACAAAGTTGTTATGCACAGTCCATACTTTAAACAGGGGGAATTATGCTCTACCTTCTTCAGGGAAAATATCCAGATAAATAATTTGAAATTATTGTGCATGAAAGAGATAGCTTCGATTTTCTTTTTTCCTTTCCTTTCCTTTCCTTTCCTTTCCTTGCCTTGCCTTGCCTTGCCTTGCCTTTGCCTTTGCCTTTGCCTTTGCCTTTGCCTTTGCCTTTGCCTTTGCCTTTCTTTTCTTTCCTTTCTTTGTATCATTGATGAGTATTGTCACTCATTTGCATCAATATGGATTCGCAGATACCGCTTTATTGTTTTGCTCAAATTGTTGACCCTCTTGGTCACGGCAGCACACGGGGGTGGGGAGCTACCCTTCAGTTGATGTGCTTTCTGTACATGCCTATCAATACTGTGTCTTTTTGCTAGCACTTACTTGCTGGCATTGCACAATATTTCAGATTTCTCTTGTATATTTCTCTTACAAGTTCTGAAATACACTCTTTTTCAAAGTTTCCCTGGTTCCTTTCATTGCAGAACAAATACAGATCCAGTTCTGGGAACTAAGTGTACTCATTGCCATAATGGCGTAATTGTTTCTAGTCATCACAGATGGCTGAATAAGGAAATACAAATGTATATACTAACATGTGCACAGGCACACATCCATAACTATTTCTACATGTAGCTGTGCATCCATAGTAAGTTAATGTGAGTTCATATTGCTGTCTGCAACTTTATTACTATAGAAATTATTCCATCTCTCCCTTACTTATTTGTGAATTTTTGCTCTAACAATGAGAAACCTGACTTTTGCATATGCTATCAATTTATTCATGTAACTCAAACACAGGATGAGTTCCTTATGGAACCAGAAGTATTTTGAGTTTCTAATTTCTTTCAGATTTCATAGTATGTCCATATACATAAAAAGTTATTATGGGATAGAACTCAAGTCTAAGTACAAAATTCATTTTTGTTTCAAATACATCTTATGAAAATTGCCTGAAGTTGCTTACAATTTTCTAATAATTTTGTGCAAGAAACAATTTTCCACTTGTGATATCAGGATGACATTCAAAATATTTCATATTATGGAGCAGTTTAGAATTCAGATGGTTAGATTAGAGATTCTTAATCTGTATATGTAAAATAGTTTCCCCCGCCGGAAACAGTTTTATCAACTAGAATACAACGCTGGTGTGAAACTGCTATTATTTTGTTCTCAGAAATTTGATATATTTCCAAAGGTATTTAGTTCATTGCTTTTCTCCAATCCCTTTATTTATTTATTTTATTTTAAAAAGAATAAAACAAAACAGGACAGAACAAAGCAAGCAACACAGGACTTCACAACAAGACAACAGGAAGTCAACAGTGGCTACCATAGTGTCTCTTGTTTTCTTTGAAATAGTTGTCCATACCTTCATACACAATACAACAAACAAAACAAACTAGTATAAAACCAATAAAAAAAAAGAATGAAAGTATTGTGGGACTTCAAAACATTACAATAGGAAATCAACAATGGCTACCATAATGTCTTTTGTTCTCTTCAAAATAGCAGTCCATACCCTCATACACAATGAAATTGAATAATAAAAAACAGATTAAAACCAATCAAAAGAAAATAATGCAAGTATTACAGGACTTCAAAACCAGATAGCAGGAAATCAACAATGGTAACTAATGTCTCGTTTTCTTCCAAATATCCAATTCCTTTATTTATTTATTTATTTGTTTATGAACAAGGTGTTATAAACCCACATTCAGTTTTTATCACTGAAATAAGTTTCCAAATTAGTTGGGATAATATTAGGGCACAGTCAAAAGCAGTATAATGACACTGTGTTGAGCTTTGGAAGACAATTTTAAATTCTTCAGAAGTAGTTATACTGGTTTGCACCCCTAAGGAAAATGAGCCAGAATTCCTATTTCTTCTTCTCACCAGGAATGGGTTTTGTCCATGTATTTTCAGTTTAGTCCTTCTAAGTGGTGTGTAGCACTAACTTTTTGTTTTAATTTACAATCCCCTACTGATATAAGATGCTGGCCATCAGTTCATATGGTTATTTACCATGTTCATATTTTTAGTGCATTTTATCGTCATACATTCTGCCCATCTTTTATTAGTACATGTTTTCAGTACACAATAATGATATTTATCACGGGGAGTTTACATATATACATAACAAATTTTAATTTCTCTTTTTGTCTTGTTTTCCTCCTATCTCTCTCTGCTCCCTCCAAATCTTGTTCCTCTTCCCATTTGCAAAAGCTCTATTTCCAATGGTGATCTATTGTTGAATTCCAAACTACTTTTTACATTTTAGATATGTCATTTCGAGGATACATGTTTTTCAAATTCTCTTTCAAAGAAAGAATATTTTCCATTCTTCTCTTACTTTCTTATTCTCTTAACAATATCTTTCTCAAGGCAAATTTTTGTATTGATTAAGGATAACAACTTTTTCTTTCATGGAGTATGATCTTAGTGTTACATCAGAAAACAATATCAAACTCAAAGTCACTTAGACTTTTTCCTAGTTTTCTTCTAAAAGTTTAACAGTTTTATATTTTATATTTAAATCTATGATCTATTTGATTTAGATTTTTATGAAAGATATAAAGTTTTTGTCCATATTATCTTTTTTCAATTGGGCATCCTGTTGTTCTAGCATGTTTGCTGAAATAATTGTCAAATGTCCATTGATTTGCTCTTGTTCCTTTACTAAGGATTAGCTTAGTACATGCTCACTGGTACTTTTCTGTTTCATTCCATTTCTCTAAGTGTCTAGTCTTTCACTGATATAACACTGAATTAGTCACAAATTTATAGAGAGTTTTGGAATTTAGTAGTCCAAATTCTCCAAATTTTTCTTCTTTGTATTGTGTTGGGTATTTTAGGTCTTTTGCCTAAACATATAAATTTTGTAATAATTTTGTTAATGTCTCCAGATTAGATTTTGGAGATTTAAATTACAGTTGTGTTGAATCTACACATCAAATTAGGGAAAAGGGATATCTTTACATTACTAAACTTTCCAAACCCTGTATATAGATATCACTCCATGCATTTAAATCTCCACAAAGATCTCATTTTCCAGAGAGCTTTGTAGTTTCTAGCATATGCCTCTTGTATATATTTTATTTGATTAACATTGAACATTTTCTTTATGTTATTATGTAAATTACCTTGTAATTTTTATTGCTGGTATATGGAAAAATCTACTTATATTTGTATACTAGGATCCTGCAACGTTGTTCTAATTTGTATTAGTTCCAGGAGTTTCTGTTTATTCATTGGGACTCACTGCATAGACAATCACACACTTTGTAAACAAATACTAATATATTTCTCCATTCCCTTTAATAACTTAATTGTACTAGCTAGGACCTCCATTATAATTTGAAATAGATGTGGCGAGAGAGACCATCTTTGCTTTGCTTTGTTCTGCTCTAAGGTGGCAAGTCTTTAGTTCCTTAACATAACCATGATCATATCTGCAACTGTCATGTTATTTTAATTGATGTTTTTAAAATACATGAGAATGTCTAAAATTGTTATTATGGTTTCAATTTCTTGCATATTTTCCCTCTTTTTGCTAATATTTTTTTAAAAACTACACTGGAACAGGAAAGAACACAAAGATTGTGTGCTCTGCAGAACACTAAAGGATAAATAACATTCTCATCAGAAGCAATAAACTGAAGCTGCAATGCCATAATCTGGAATCATATTTAAAAGATAGTAAAGGATCTAAGATTTCTTGCTGGAAATTTCTCCCTGCCAATACAAGTTCACCTGATCCTCTGAGGACCAAAGCTCAGTGATCAGAATAACTTGATGTAACTCTGTCCTAGGAAGACCTTCGTAGTGATTAAGTAACTGAATCAGTAGGAGTTGAGGGATTTCATCTATCACATAGGAAATGGGAATATCAAGGGAAATTATTTCAATTCTTATGAACTGGAAGTTCTGCTTCTCATATTCCAAGCTAAAATTCAGAATGAATTCTACTGTAGTAGCATATTCATATCTGGCAGTTCCTTTCTAGAACTTTTAATAAGAAACTATACTTCATCTTAAGTATTATACATTTATTTATCAAACATCTACTGAGTGTGTTCTCCATGAGAAGTACCAGAAACCTATCCAGTTTATAAATCAGTTCATGCTTGAGTATGCTTCAGATTAAACACATGGTTACCACACACAGTTTTTGATCCCAGCTGTCTGAATAGTTCCTAAGAAACCTGGATTTGCATGGACAAGGCAAAATCATTACACGGAAAGTCATTTTCAGTTCTGATGAAAGTAGTATCTCTGGTCTCATCTTTCCTGCCTGCTGGAGCAGAGTCTTGTTTACTGATAACCCACACCACAATCATCCTACACTGCCTTTTGCCAGAAAGACTCTTGAAGAATCAGTTGTATTCAGGAAACTCATACCATATGACTAAATAGAGAAAACAGAATTTTGTATAGTGAACTGTTTACAAAGGTTCCAGAGGGCTATAAAAATAAAGTAACAGAGATTAATAAAGCAGAAAGCTGTTATCATTACTATGATCATGGAGACATAAGGGGAGGAAGGTATTAGAGAAACTTTGGAACAAAGACTACACATTGTCTGTTTCCATGATCTGTGAGTTCACAGCAGGCAGGGAATGCTAAAGATTGCCTGGAGAAGAAAAATATGAGAGGCTTATACTGACTTCTCTCTTCCTTCCAGTCTTCCACAAATGCATCCAACTCAGAAAGTCTAGCTAGAAAAAAAATGGGAAAGGAAGTTAAGAAATGTAACTTTGAGGATAAACTCTCTACAATTCAGAGCACAGCAGAGAAGTGCAAAGAAAAGATCTGAAACTAAACAAAAGAATTGCATAAAAAGATATTCCCTGAGGACAGTTCTTGAGGCTACCGGTTGACTCAGTTCTTAGATCTGTTGCTACATTGTCAGTCTGCTTATTGTATATTCACTCATAGTTACAAGCATCTTAACATGCATCCGGGGCTTTGAGTTCTGAGCATGTGGCTCTTCAATACTGTGCTGTGATTATCTGTAATTCCAGAGAGTTTGCGTATCAATACTGAATCTATAAATGTAGATTTTATCTGTTACTAAGAGCACTACTATTGCTGGTCTCCCACAAGGATAACTTCCAGATAAATGTTAATGACCCTTCCTACTCTCCTCCTTTGCACAGGAGTCGGATAACAAGACCATAAGCTCACCTTTTTTCCCTTGTTTTGTCGAAGATCTTATCTCCAAGCAGTATTGTTCAATATCTACCACAGTCTCCACCTAGACAGTTCACACCACTGTGATGGGAGGGTTGTGGCAGAGGCAGAATCAACAATCCATTGATCTGTGGAATTTTGGCCCTAATTCAAGGACATTAAGGGTACATGATTCAGTAGTGTTTGTCCTGATCCAGAAAGGCTACAAAGAGATTCTGCATGCATAGCTGACTGGATAGCATGAGCGCCCAGAACTTTAGAACTGAGAGAACTCCCCATGAGCATCAGAAGCACTCTACTAAGAACTTTGCTTTCCTCCTTGATGTTTTGCCATTAGACCTCCCACCATTAATGAAGAAACAGAATAAAGTTCTGTTACTGCCTGCCCAGACTAACCACCTGCTGATACTATGAAGTATTATGATATTCTAGGAGGGAAAGCTAATCTTCCAGTTTGCCTCAATTGCCAGTTTCTCCATGTGTGCCAAATCCATGGTGGTGGCACATGCCCCACTGAGAATGAAACTTTCCCTGAACTAAATGTTAGACCACATAATGAAACTATCCTCTATAACAAGAAAATGGTGCAGAAATGCATTTCACATCTTCTTTCAAATCCTCTCAAGCTTTAGGTCACTGTCTCTTTTTGACATTATTGTCTTCTTACAGGAAAGATCTTTCACCTTCCAGTATTATCAAGCTAATTAATTTGGTCCATGACAGAAGTTTTGGACTTTCAGTTTCCTCAAAGGTAGCAATTATCTACTATGTGCTACCTTTCTAGCCCACCTCTTCAATACTAGGGTAAGTTAAAAACTTATCATTTGAGCACTTGAGCAGATTTGAGTTAACATGATCATTACTAGTGAGATCACTTGTCCATTTATCTCTACTACAATCAGCAATTTTCACTGAATTTCCACTCAAGGCAGTGCCATAGATGGCACTTTTTCTTTCTAGCCTGTTCACATGAACATTTCACCATAAATAACAATTCTCCAACAACTGACTCTCTTTTAAAAGTTCTGCATACCTAAAGCAAACATCAGAACATTTTCTGCTGGACTCAAAGTTATCAGAGTGATGTGAACATAGATCTTGATAAGGGAACATTTTTGAGAAGTCATCCCTGTGCCTCTCCCATGTGTTAGAGAGTTGTATTTGGTTTTCATCTGGGCTGTGAAATGCACCTATTATTTCACACCACGATCTTCCACCACTTGGTACAACAAGATATCTCTCTGACCTCCCCCTAGCTGTCCATATGATCTGTTTCTTCACTAAACCCTCCTCTCTTCTGCAAAGAAACTCTCTTCTGCACAAAGAAACTGGCAAGAAAAGGGTTTTATTCTTGCACCTCAGTTCCTTAGGGACTCAGCTGATATTGTACTCACCTTATTCTGAACTCATTTTCTCTGTTTGAAAGACTCTTATCTTTGTTTCCTTTGTTCTTCTTTCTCTCCTTAGATATTTACTGTGATACGTGTTTGTATGATCTAATTGGATCTCTTCTCTGGCCTTACACATATATTTTTTTCATAGCATCTCATTCTGATATTCATGAGCTTCGTGTGACCCATCCCTGTGCTCAAGACTACATTTACAAAAGCAAAGTGGTCAGGACTCAGGGCTGTAGGCCTTGCTTCTTACAAGAATTACTTTAAGGCTTCACTAAAGACTATGACTATATTTTCCTACATATGCAAAGTGGTTTGCATTATGTAAAATGCTGGCAATAGCTTACACTTAAGCACTTGAATGAAGAAATTAGGACATGAATTATTTTCTCATCTATAGTTTCTAAGTGCTCAAATGCACACACACATACACACAGACACAGACACACACACACACACACACACACACACACTTTTTTACAGTACTTTCTCCTTATCACCCTAGATATCGGACTTGATCCTTCTTATGGGGCACTAAGACATCCCTCCATAAAGTTTTAATTATCTATGGGGCTACAGAGTACCTATAAGAATTATTTCTGCAGAGTGACTATGTCTATAAATTTCACTCATGAGTATTATTTTAGAATCCAAAGGAAAACATTTTCTAATATTTTCTTGTAAATTAAATTTTCTTAATATAATTAGTGTTGAAGCACCTCAAATACACTTCACCATCCATGATGTAATTAGCTATAATTTCAGGAAACAGTGTGAATTATACTAATCTTTATTTGACATCTGCTTTCCATATATCTTTTTCTTAAGCATCAGTATCTTAGTATTCTTTGTACCTCTTCAATCCAAATTAAATAATCCAGTATTTCTGAAATTCTAATGCAGGTATAACTCAGCTGACTATCTTGTCAAAGCAGAGGTTCTATATCATGAGGGTTGATGGGGCTTGAGATTGTGTATGCCTAACAAGCTCCTGGGTGGTGTTGATGATGTTTTTCACAGACTATATAGCATAGTCACAAGTATCTAACCAAGTTACTTATTATTTATTTATTTATTTGATCATTTTTGCGGTCCTACAGATGGAACCTAGAGCATCACACATGCTGGGTAAAACTTCTAGGCAATAAACTTGCAGGCAGTAAAGCAGAAGTCAGGACAGGAATCCCCCTTGGGGAATATCACATCCCAGCCCAGGCCTCACAGGCATCTAGAGTTGACTGCAGCTGCAGCTGCAGCACTGCTTCTGTTAGTCTTCTTCATCATGGCTGGAGTGGCAGACACTGCAGGGCCACTTTCCTGGTGTCATTCTCACATCATGCAGAAGAAAAATGCTTTCATAAATCGGAAGGTAAGGTAGAACCAAGATAATACCAAAATTATACCCAAAGCAGAGGTTGAAGGCTTTAAGGACAGCCTGTTTCAACTTGATTATCAAATTATTAGGACACAATAACTAAGTAGCTTTGATGTGTTCATGATTTTAGAAACATATCCTTTGTATACTGATGCAGAGTAGAAAACCAACAGCCTTGTGAGAAGCACAATAAATACTCTTTCTTGTGTTTACTTGTTTTCTCAAGTCAAAATTATGAACATTGTTAAAGGATACACCTGTCCTCACACTGGCCTGATGTGTTCAAGTCTTTTCTTGTTACCAGGTGCCCAGTAAACACTATCAGGAAATCAGGGCTCAGGACCATTTCGAAGTCTATGTTGCGCTCCCCAAATTAGACTACATCAATTTAAATCTTAAAGAAATTATACAAATACTTAAACTGTGGTTTCTATCTGTTTTCCAAAATAAAATCCTCATTTGTAGTTCTTATGGTGCACACTGGCTCCAGCATCTGTCTTATCAGCTTATTCAGGAAAAGGACGGTAGAGTTGAATTTCCAACTGACACACTCATGTATAAAAGACAGGACAGAAGTTGGATTAAAATTGCAAGTATACTAGACTCAGTGAATGGATGCAATCCAGAAAATGTGACAAAATGTCTGTGTTTTCCAGGCAGTGCTGTTCCATGTTGTGAAATTACCTGGATCCTTTGGTGTGCCGGCTGCTTCTTTGTAAGTGGTTGAATAAATTTATCATCTCAGTGTCATATGAGCTCACTTCTGGCATGGTTTCAAGAAATCTCATTATTTTTTGATGTCTATGATGGATTAAAGATGAGAATATTGCTGGCCTAAGGGTTCGTTAGCCTTGCCTGTCATATTTGTCAGTTACAAAGCAGCTCTGCCAATGGGTTAGGAGGGCGTTTGGGATAGTGGGCCATTAAACTGCGGTTGCATTACTTACACTCAGTTAGGCTGAGGAAATGGAGGGTAACAAGTGTGAGAGTTGCCTCGTGGGATCCATTTTCTTTGTTACACACCCAAAAAGGAAAAATCAAGATGACAGCAAACACAGCAAGAAGCACTCCTGACATGGAATGGTGACATCTTGTAATTTCTCACTGTGGGTGCAAAGTGCTTGCTCGGGTAACCTCACAGGCAACGCTGGGAGTGCTGCGGCGAGGTAACATCCTGCACGCTCAGCCTCAGTGCACAGTGATCTGACCTTGAATTGCTCTCTGGCCTCAGGGAGGCAGAACAAGGCTGTGCGAAATCATCTGAGTTTAAAGACAAAGACCATCAAAACTCATGTTGAGAATAACTAACAGTGCAATGGCACTGGAAAGATTAAAGCTATACTCAAGAATATTTCAAATGCCTAATAGCCTGGCAGTAAAACGATCTTTATTATTCTAATTTGTAGGTCATCAATATGCTCGCATTTTTAAAATGCCACATACTACAAGGTAAAGCAACTGCTATCTGCAATGTTACTGAAAAAATAAATGAATATCTCTTAACTCCCAGTAATCTTTTCTGACTTTATTTCACTCATCTTCCTGTAGCAGCTGCTACTCAGGGGTCAGATTACCCAAGGACATAGGTACCATTTGGTATTCCTTCTCTAAAGTCTGGTGTAGTTATTTACTGTACCAAGTACTCTACTAGATGATAGGTTACAAAACTGCAAGCCCACTCACTGATTTTATGAAACGTACAATCTAGTATGGGAACAGACATTAGATGCATTTTTTCTTACGTGTGCAAAACTTCTATTTTGCTCAGTTCATTTAAAAGTTTGTGCACCTTTTGAAGTTAACAATATGCAATATAACAATCATTGTTCAGTTCCTATCATCTTGTTTTGAAAGCCTGTATTTTTATTGTTTTCGGTTTGTTGCTGTACTTGTCTGTCTCTTTTGCTTTTTGTTTTTCTTTTCTGCCTTTTTTTCCTCTTAAATAAAAAAATAAAATGAAAGTTCATATATTTTGCAAGATAACATTTTGGGAATTCTTGATAAAGAAATGAAAAGACAAAATCCTGTCAATCTGTATGATCTTTATAATCGTATGAGAGAAAATAATACACAGAGAGGACAGAGCTTTGCAGTACATCCTTTGAAGATAGGATTCTGTCTCATTCGCTTCCCTTTTTCCCCTTCCTTTTATTCTTCTATTTAATTATTCAACTAATTTTTATGTGGTGAATATGTGTCAGAGACTGAGTTTAGTCCAGACCAGATAGAATCCATTGGCTGCTTTTTATATACCAGACATAGTGCAAAATTGTTTTACAAGCAATTCTCAAAATAATATTATTAATCTCATTCTAGAAAGACTAAATCATTAGCCTAAATAGTCAAATGGAAATGTTAGCTTTTGAGAAACTTCAGTGTGGCTTCAAAGTGTGTGCCTTTATCCACTATATAACCAATAGGAGGTCTGTGTCAAAGAGAGATATTCTTCAAGGAAGACATAATTTTTAGCCAAATCTGAGTAAAAAGAAATTATTTCTTTAAAATCATTTAATGTTCATTTATTAGCATTGTCCTAAATGTATTAAATGGCAATAGAATGTATTTCTTAATACTATACTATAATGCTTTTATTAAATAATACCATAAAATAGTTTTGTATGTACAGGCAGATGTATAGACACAAAGACTTCAGTAAACACGTTTTTTATTTTTAAAAATCTTAGCTTTGGGCTTAATGGAAGATTGTTGGGACTCACTAATGATCCCTAAGCAATGGTCATAATAGCATAACCTGGAGAAATATACTCTGGATGAGTGCTGGGGAGGACTGGAGGAACACACACAGCTTCCTCCTTTAGCTCTCCACACATATGCAGAAGGGGAGAAGGGGCAAGGGGAAGGTGATTGAAGGCAAGAAGCATCTGTCCCTTCTTTATGGTCCTTTGAGACAGCAAAGCAGGAAAGAAAGATTACAACTTCCATTGTCTTAACTAACATGGAAGTCACGTGATAACACACATCAGTTCTTTCTCTGTCTCTCTTACCAATTTTCAGGGTGGCACCATCATACAACTGTGATACACTTGAGTTTAAAGACCTTTCAGTGGCTTTATAGGGAAGCAAAATTAGAAACAAAATGCTTGAGCCATGGAGCCTAGTGTATTGCCTGGAAAGATACTACTAGACTGTACCTAGGAAGATGCACTGACAAGTAGGTCTGAGTATGACTTGAGACCTGTGGGGACCACTGAGCCTGAGTGTGGCATTGATAGGACGGTAATAAGGACAGGCCATTCTTGTTTATGTAAGTGCTCAGTGCCATCAAAGCCAAGCCTGTTCCTCTAGATGTGCTGTGGACTTTAGTTTCTGAGACAGCTCACTCACACATTGTATGTGCGCTTCCACCCCACAGGCCACGCCATGTGTCTGCCCTCCGTCCCACTGTACCTCACAGGGGAGCTGCCCTTCACTTCAGCAAGACACTGGCTGAATCCCCCAAGAGAAGTAAACTCATAGTCTCTGCCTTAAGGCCTTTCTGATTCTTAACAAGTGTTAGCAAACTTAACTATATACCACTCATCTTAAAAGTGGTGTACAGTAAGTTATCCAATTTATTACAACTTCATGCATCCAGTGTTTTAAAAATTTAATTTCACTTTGCAAAGGCAGATTAATCTTCCTAACACTATTTTTTGTTCAGGCACCCATATTCAGATCTGTTCAATAACATCTCCTGTCTACACTCCTTACTGAGCACATATACAGTTATTGGCTATAGGATGAAATGCATGTTCTAGAAGAAAAAAGAATAGTATTCCATCTAAGTTCCTGGAATTGTTTCCCATAAAATTCCCATGAGAATGATCCTTGAGTACAAGGACCATGTCTGTTATTTCTTCTGAATTAAATAGTGCAGAGTTTTGTATGGTACCTTAAACATAACATGATTTAATTAGCACTCAAAAATATTTGCTTTTTAAAACAGTTATTATTTTCATACATTATTCTGAAAGCATTAGTTAAATTACTTATTTGAATATTTGGAAATTAAAATCATTCATGTTCTTTTATAAAAAAGTTCCTATAATTCTGACTTTTTTATGCTTCTTGAGTGTAATATCATGTTCAACTGGATTTAAAAGTTTTGTCTTTATCTAGCCATACTTTTTAAAGAGTAAATAAGATCCAAAATGTACAATAAATATTGTGAAAATGAAAGGGAAAGAAAGTGCTCAAAAGGAAAGAACAACTGGGATAGGGGAAAGGGGAAAAGAAAGGAGGAAAAGATTATATATGTACCTATGTATACACATACATGTGTATATGTAAATATATATAAAATAGATAGCTAAAGTACTAATCTCTGTTCATCTAAAAGAACAGTTGTGTTTTCATTGTCTGATCATTTTTTTCAGGCTTACATCTTGTAATCTGAACAACTACTTTCAAGATAACAATATGAAATATATTAACTAGTGTTAATTTCCTATTTCTTTTTTTGAAATTCTGTATCATTTTTATCCTTTTTTGTTTGTTTTTAAAATAAAAAAATGAGAAAAAAAAGAATTGAAAAATGTCTACTGCATTTTACACTAGAAAGTTGGCAAAGCTTGGAATTTTCACAATAGAAATATGGTCTCTTTTTTTTTTCCTTCGCTTTAGACTGGTTAGCTGTTTTTTTTTCCAATATAATTTAGTCATTATACTCTTTACAGCCACAGAAATATCACCACAGGGATGTTTTTCTTCACTTTCTCTACACTAGTACTTTAAACTGAGGATAAGGGCAGTCGGTGTTTTCTCTGTACATTTTCCATTTTGTATAAATTCCTTGTATTTCCCTGCAATTGGTCTGAGGTGTCCTGCTTGTCTTATTAATTTCTCAATGAGAAGTAACACTTTAAAGATTTTACTACTAGATTTCAGAAATCATTTATTTTTGTGAAGCAAAGTAAAATTTTTAATTAGCTAGATAATGTGGAAATTGAATAGAATAATGAAATACTATAATAAACAACTAACAGTAGGCTAAAAACATTGTACCTAGACTAAAAAGTGTCATTTCTCAAAAAGTTTAAGTCAGGTAAAAATATAGAGTTTAGAGATCATTTCTGACATTACTGTCAGGAGGAGAAATGCAAGGCAAGGAAGGGAAAGAAGAGAAAAGGAAAGGAAAGGGCAAAAGTCATTCCACTTCTGGATACCCACTTCAAAGAAAGTGGCAACATTTTAGACACTTGGAGGAAAGCAGGAATTGGTGATTATGGGGAGTATTCTAAATCTTGTGTGCATGTGTGTGTGTGTGTGGTGGGAGAGAGACAGAGACAGAGATAGACACAGAGAGATAGAGACAGAGACAAAGACACCAGGTAGTGAACCAAGTACAAAGGTACATCTGTAGCCCTATTTTTATTTTTCTTTTAAACTGCTGAGTCACTCAGGTTGACTCAATCCTGCCATCCTCCTGCTTCAGTCTTCCAGATTGTTGGAATTATAGGTATGCACCACCGTGCATTGCCTGAATCTTAAAATTTTAAAATATGACCAAAATACATGTTAAAGAATGGAGGATGAAGCTAGGATGCTTAATCTCACAAAGCACTCATGACAATTATCTCATTTTACATTATGTTAATCTGAAATATCACTTGATTATTTACACTTACGTCATTTTCATAAAAGTAATTTATTTAATAAAATTTTGAGAATATTTTGCTACAATAATCCCTCTTATTTATAAATAGTATATAAACTACATACAGTAGGTATCTGACAACTTTCCTAGAAACCTTGAATAGAAAGATGAAAATTTGTATTGAATTTTTCCATAAATTCATGCATAAGTTACATGTACAATACAGCATGTAAACCACTGAGATATTGATTTATTCTTTGTATTTTTTGACCAAATTTGTTACTTTATATATGGCATCTCAACAACATTATAAAGATCATATGATCTTTAAATCACAGTTTTCTGCAGCCCCTCTCCAAAGTCATTGTGTGAAAACCAAGTGTAATTTATCCCAATATATAAGGAAATAATTTTTCTGTTTATTGTTTTGTGATAGAAAAGATTTTACAAATATTCATGATTACAGAGTACAAACATTTATTAATTATTATTCTCCTGTCCTTGTTTTTATACCTTAGTAATAAAATATTTGTTTTATTTTCCAAAGTTATATTCGAGATAGCAAAAATATGAAATGTACAAACCACATAGAAGGTAGTCAAGTTAATCCTGCTAAGAGGAATAGATTGATGAAAACCTGAAAGAAAAAAAATTGAAAAGATGAACTTAAAGATTTTGTTACAAGTTGTCTAAATGAATAATGATGACAAAATAGTGACCCTTAATATACTCAATGAATTCTCATCAATCACTGGGTAAGGAGTCTGTAACTGCAAATTACAAGCTCATTCCTGGGAGAAAAATGTTGTCTGAAGGAGCAGACCTTGATGATAGCATTTTAAATGCAACACAATTTTGAGGCATGATCTATAGAAGAGATGGACCATGAAGTCATGTGTTCTGGGCAGACATCAATGAGGCTGAGAATGGAGCAGAAAGAGGTGATTGATCCAGCAAAAGGAACTTCTGTATCTGGATAAACTATGCACTGGGGTGTGTGAAAAACATACAGAATGACCTACCTAATCTTAAATCAATCTTTAAGAATGTCAGACGCATGGGAAAAGTGTCAGAGGATGGAAAAAAATGACGAAAAAGGCACAATTTTCTATGGGATAGAAAAAGTAGATACTTGACAATGGTATTCCAAAAACATTGGAATAGACTTCTTATTAGTACATGCTTAGGATACATATTAAATGCATTCTGTTATGGCTTGTATCAAAGCCTCATGCAGTCATAGGTGGGGCTTTAAAGAGGTGGCTGGATATAGAATGTGTGAGGCTGCAATTAAGGACACTGGGATTCATGATGTGATATTAGGGTTAAAAGTGTTCTATTCTGATTGTGAGTGCTACCTGCTCTAAGATTGGGCAGACTGGATAGAACATAAGGGGCAGAAAGAAGGCTGCTGTTGTCACTTGATGTTTGTTGTTTTTGTCGCTTTCTGCCTGACCTGAACTGTTTCCCCTCTGCCATGCCACCCTGCCTTGGAGCCAGCTGATTATGGACTGAAACCACCATAAATTGTGAGCCAAAATAAACCTTGAGTGTTGGGTATTTTGTCTCAGCAATGAGAAAAGTAACTGAGATGCACTCATCATGGGGAGTTATATACGTGTGCCATTTTAATCTCTTTTAAGACCCCTTCACCTTTTATCCCTACTCTCTCTCCAACCCCAGATCTTCCCACTTTCAAAAGTTCTACCTCTCTGTTTCCTATCATTGGCTTTTTATTTTTCTCTATAAATTATTTACAGTTTGAGTTTCTCATATTTTTGACCAGTGCTCCGAAGGCTTAAATAAGAACCCTCACATCATCATCAAGAGTCAACTAAATTTACTAAAAGAAAGGAATTCCTGATAACTACTTTCTTTGTTGAGTTTGTCTCAAATGTGGGGGTCTAATTAGCAAGATTCATTTGAATCTTTGGACTCAGAAAATCAGATGAAAGAAAACACCTATCAGATATTCCTGAGCAGAATCAAGTTGACCCATTTTTTCCAATAAAGATATTAGGACTGAGAAGGAAGATGCGGGTTTTTATGAAGTCATATTTGACATCACAAGTCACTCTTCAAAACATCATAGTGTAACAACATGGTTAAAAAATGAAAATATTTTCTGTGGCATATAGATAAGATAAATGAAATGTATGAAATTATAGATGTTATTTCAGTTCTGTACACTGGCCCATGAAGTTCCAATCCTGATGAGATTTAAACACAGTTTTTCCTCACTAAGTATTTGCACATGTTAATAAGTTTAAATCAAAGGTTCATTAAGATCTAAACTGAGTTAGCTTAGTTTTATGATGGTTTTAGGAGTCATGTTGCATTCATACAAAACAATATCTCTAACTGTAGCAAGAAGAGTTTTTCTGTTTTCTTACCAACTCAAACTTTAATAGAAGCTAGAAATAATGAAGAATCACTCCATGAGATTTATAACCCAATTTCTTCTCAGTCTCAATGACAGAACAAGTTGCAAAATTTTGAGGGATTCTATTGTATTGCAAATAATTAAGAAACTTATAAAAAATAGTAACCTATAAAATAGAAAATAGATAGAAATAAGAAATATATGAAAATAGGAATGTTTTGTTAATGGAAATCATAAAAAAATCATGAATTGAATCGTTAAGTAGAAAATGTGCAGAAAAATGTATTTTAAAGTAAGATAAATAAATCAAAACATTTTATACAAATCAGCCTAATTTTATGTGCATCACAAACATAGTGTTATAGTATTGCTTTTTATTTGCTTGGTTAAATTTCATTCAACAAAACATTTGAACATCAGTAAGTTCTTCAAAAGTATTGGCATTTGGGAGAAGCATAACCAATATAAAAAGACTGGATAAATGCAAAATAATCCCTCAAGTTGATTACATTTAAATGCATTTGTTAAGTTCTCACTTTTACTTTAAATAATAAACATAGGGAATATATGAATATACACAAATAAATTTTTAAAAAATAAGTGTTTATTTCACTGACCCAAATTTTTCAACTCACAAAGTATTAGACATTAACCAAGTTTAATTTGAAGCTTCTATCTCTAGATTTTTGCTCAGTATGTTTATCCAGTCATTAATGACCACGTGTTTATATCGTCATTATTTGTTGCTTCAACCATGATTCAAATGCAGTTTAGGGGATAGGGCTGTGCTTAACGTTTTGATCTTGAATAGCTCTGAAAATGCCATGGGACTATGGCAGTGAGTTTCTCTAGCCATTTTTACCGCTTGTGATAGAGTGAGATACGGCAAGTCTGTTTTCCTCCGAGCATTGCAGAGAACACAGAGCAGTATGAAGCAGCTATCTCAAGAAAAACCACAACTTTTCTCTGTAGAATGGTGAAAGTAATACATTTGTTGGACTAGAGGATCTCAGGTTCTTAAGTGGTCCCTATAAGGACCAAATATCTTAGTCCACATGGATAAGCTTTAAAGAGGTAATGTGTGTTTCCTGAATCATATTTATTGTTTTGTAAGGCATGAACATGAATAGTTAAGAGGAAGAATGAAAATTACAGAAAATAAAGTTAAGTCATAATCAACAAATATATAGATATGCTTTATGCTCTCTCTCCTTACCAGCAATGAGACTATTTGGCTATTTTCTCTATGACAGCTCATTATTTTGTCTTTCCCATCACTCCTCTCATTGTCTTTTCACTTAAATTTGTTCTTTCTTTTTAGAGTAAATTTTAGTTTTTTAGCATTTCAGAGTTCTAGTTCTTCGTTTCTAGTTTCCCTTGGCTTTCACTTGATTCCTGTGGAATTTCACAATGCAGGGCTCCACTACCTCCCTAGGTAACATTCCTCTCCAGATCCCAAGATTCTTTTGCTTTCGCCATGCACCACGCACCACTTACAAATCCCTCAACTTGTTTGTAGATCCAGATCATTTCTTGCTTTGCCATGGGCCTTGCTCTACGCAAGGGCCTTGCTCTGCTTCCTCTGTAAACCAGTCTACAGGTCCATTCTCTCTCATAGCCCTAAGCCAGAGGGCAAAGCCTTTCTTCATTTCCACCTGCATAACCATCACATTCCTCTTTCAACAGAAACCATTAGGCCATAAGGTTATATCCCCACTGCCCCTGAATATTGCTATATGTCATCAAACCCCAAGTCATATGTCTCATGTATGCAGAAGTCATTATTCTTTGATACTGTTTTTTTGAATTCTATATTCAAACAGGTTAGCATTCAGCACTGTGGACTTTAGATTATTCGAACTCTTCTATTCAATGGTTTTACCTGCTTTGCGATCACCCTTCATATTGTTATCACCTTTATTCAGGTCTCTCAGAATTCAGTTCCATTCACCACACTCCCTGGTCAGATACTGTATCATCACCTTCCTTCAGCATTTGAAATTCAACTGTCACTATTGTATACTTGTTCCTTTTAGACACTTTCTCCTTTTCTTCCCTCTTCTTTCATGATCCTATCTTGGTGAAACTAAATTTCTATCTGTGTCACTCTATCTCTCTATTCCCTTTCTATACCTGCACAATTGACTATCCTGGAGAAAAACCCAGAAAAAGACCAATAATTCTCTTTTGAAAGTTATGGCCACAAATCAAAAGTTGCCTTTTAATGATACCTGCAGTAGTATTACACTTTGGGAGTTTGTGCATTCTCCCACAGGCTAGATGACTATTTCAAACCTCTTCTCTCTTCAAACCTCCCATATATCCTCTCCCAGTTTCACTCATTTGGCTTCTAACTTCACCCAGAAATGTCCACAAGAGAACCTGTGTTGCCGCCCCTCATCACGATCACCTATTTTCAGCAGTTGAACTCAGCTGTCTGCCTTCATGTATGTTAGGCAGAAGAATACCCATGATCCCATGGGATGCCAGTCTCACAACCTTTACACTAGATCCCCTGCCTCTTACCTCATCAAGATAACTCACTAGTGTTTTTAACTTCCCACCCACCAGTAATTCATCTCTACTACAACCTACAAATTCATTTCTCCTCATATCTTAAAAAATGACTTCTCTCAATATCTTGATAACTACCTGTATTGTTTTTGTGAAAGCCTTTCAAGGAGAGCCCTCCAGAAGTGCAGTCTCTATTCTTAGCCTCTAATTATTGTGCTTGATTTTCTCTTAGATCCACCTCAGTGATGTTTTTTCTACACTGCAGGAAAAAATAATCCTGTCAAGTTGACCAGGTGTCTATATTGCAAAACCAAATGTTAACGTGGAAATCAATTCTTACATGACCAATTCATACTATTTCCCATGATCATTCACTTCCTCCTTGGCATACTTTCATTGTATCACAAATTGCTGGTTTTCACACAGTCGTTTCATCTCAATGTCATTGGTTCTTCCTCGTCCCTGTTCTCTAAATGTCTTAATGCCATAGAACTCAGCTCTTGGAGCTTTTTGTCTTCTGTATCACCATGCATGTCTTTGTTTCCTCATCCTGTAGTGGAAAATGTCCCCACCTCAGTCAGTATACTTCAGTTTCTTAGTTGCCCAGGTAAAAGTTCCTGCTCCGGATTCAGTTGTTCCTCTCTCTTAGAAACAGTTGGTTACTGTGATGCATAGCTGGCCACTGTGATACACATTGTATAAACCAATCCCCCATCGACAGGTCATTCTGCTTCTGTGCTTCCTACTTGCTTATGCCATAAAATTCCTAGACCATCAGAGATCAGGGTGTGATATTTTGGGAGTGATTCCGATCATTGGTCTTCAATGTTAATAAATCTGCCTCCAAATCCTGGGTGTCATTTCAGTTTTTCGTTTGCTGTTGCAATCCAGTCTCAAGTAATTATATCTGCAACTCAGTCATCCTAAATTCCTAGTATCTAGCTGCCCACTGGACACATCCTTATGACTATCTAATAGACATTGTGAATCTGACCTAGTTCAATCTGAACTCTTGGTCAGGTGCCCCAACTGATGACAATTTGATTTCTCAACTAATTCAATCAACATTATTGCCAGTATCTGAATTTCTCTCAACTTTTGAAACATTCAGAATCTGACCACCACTTATCCCTCAACTGCTGGCACTG
>RJWM01026802.1:0-27415 GCA_004363535.1 Dasyprocta punctata
GTCACAAAACCAAAAACAAAAACAAACAAACAAGCAAAAAAACCCTAGCATTCAAAGTAAGAGGCGACATATGCCAAAAGAAAATAAAGATACAAAAGAAAAGGAATTTACTTAAGGTAGGAAACTCTGACTTCAGAAAACTTGGAGAAATCTTCTTTGCAGAGGCCAAGCGTAATACAATCACATGCATAGGCTGAAGTAGAAGGAGGAATTCTCTTTGACTTTTGCATCTATCTTTAGGTAATTGTGTAACCTTGTGTAAATCGCTTCACTTTTTAGTACCTTTGTGCTTCCATTCATAAAATGGACTAACAGTGCCTATGGACAAATGAGGAAACCTATTTAAAGTTCGATGCATAGTAAATAATCAATACATGTCAGTGAGTTAAATTACCACATATAGCTCACCCGTCAATCAGCTACCTGTCCTTTAGGTGCTGTTTGGTTTTATTTCAGACTTTAGAGAAGTTTTATTTTCACAGCAAGAGTAAGAGGAAAGTTTGGAACTACCCCATATATCTCAACCACTACACTTACATGACTTCAATGTTTATCAACATAGAATGAATAATTGAAAATGTTCCCACCCATGTCACCCCTGCTGTTGACTCCATTCAGGTTTCAAGTAGTATAATTAAAGTTTCAGGAACTTGGAATTGTGACTGAGAACTGAGTCTGTTTTTGAGTAAAATGAACTGTGTCATATAAACCTGGGAAGTGTAGGCACCAGTCTCTCAATTTAAATGAATTGTAGAGAAAAAGTAGAGAAGCAGAAGCATAAGAAGGAAGAAGAGGAGGAGGAGGAAGAGGAGGAGGAGGAGAAAAGGAGACAAAGAAAAAGAAGGGGAAGTTGAGGGGAAGTAGGAAAAGAGCAGGAAGAAGAAAGGAAGAGGAAGAGGAGGAAGGGGAAGAAGGATAATAATGAGGAGAAAGAGTAGAATAACGAAGCAGGTATGAAATCAGGAGCAAAGGTGGGAAATAGAAAATCTCAAGGATTACTTATGTCTCAGTGCCAGGTCTTTCTTTAGACCAAATTCACTCTTTCAATTCAGTCAACGGTCCTTCTACCTAAGAAAATATGAATTAATTTCTGTTATTGATGACTAGGGTGCCAACTAAATCAAAATGGCATTTGAACTGTTTTGAAATAAAATACATAGCATTGATACCAAGCGATGAGAAGTAACAAGGCTTTAGCAGCTAAATCATCTTGATCAAAAAGACTCATTTTATATAAATCAATTAAATTTGGCTTGAAAAACTGGTGGAGGAAAGAAAGTCATAAAGAAAAAAATGATAAAAATTAAAATTGACTTCATAAAAGATCTCAAATTACATGATTAAGAATTTTATTTCAAAAAGTAGGGTTTCAAGATGTAATTACATAATTGTCTTTGCATTTTTTTGCGATCGTAATAATTAATTCATTTCTATAGGATATCTAGCATAGGGCACGTGTGCATCATCTCCTTCTCGGGTATATTTTATTGCTTAATTCCACAACATCACCCGGGACAGGCAACTGTTGTGATCATATATTCTAAACAAAGTACCTGAAGGTTTGCAGAGCTCTGGGGACTCATCATGATCATAAAGCTAGTATGCACTGTAGCTAGTGATATCAATTTCATTCTCTTGACTATAACCCTGAACTCTTAATTACTGTGGCATTTTGGGTAATGTGGGGAATGAATTAACAAAATGTATAAATTCTACCTTGGCAAGAAAGGTAGAAATAAAAAAAAATAAAAGAGGGGGGTTGGGGTAAAAGAGATCAGATATAAAATAGCAGGGAATAGTGGGGAGTCTGGATGACTCTGACTAAATTCAAAGGACATTCCCATCTAAGAACATCCAAGTTCTTTTTCTTTCTTTTTATAAATGTGAAATTGAATCTATAGACTGTATTGTCCTTATATCAAAGTCAATTATTTTAGAACGTGGCCTAGTAGTAAGAAGATCAATTATGTAACAATTACAGGTGAAGGGAAAAGAAAATTAGATCTGAGATCAAGTAGGAATAGTGGGAAAGAAAAGAAAGAACTAAAATTCAAAGACACAAGAATACAGAGACACAGTGTTACATGTGGGTTGTGGGGTAAAAGACACAGTAGTCTACTATTAAATTTTCAGTGCTCTTTGACTTGAATCTTGGTGGATCCACTAAAAGTAATTTAAAATATCAGGAAGAGATCAAAAGGGGATGAATGGTAATAGTAAATACAAGCAAGGCAATACTCAAAGTATTGTATGGTGTCATTTTAGAACAATTTTTCAAATATGTAAACATGGGAGACCAAACTATCAGCTCCCATTTAAACTACGAGTATTTGTTGATTAATACAAAGATAATTGTTTTAGAACAGTTGCAAAATTCTCTGTCGGACAACCCTAACCTGGCTGATATATGCAGTAAGAGTAACTTGCACGCTGTGAATTTGGGGACTTGCAAACTTCACTTCCAAACTATTAGAAGCTTCCAATCAGTTCATGAAAGTCTTTTGGCAGCAAAGTCAATAGAATATGACTATTTTCCTGAGGGTCATTTTCTCCTATGGTTCTACTTTTCATCTGATCTTTAACTGCAGAGAAATATTCACCTACAATTGAACCCATTATCACTCTTGGACTGCTGCCTCACATCTCAGGTTTCTTTGTATCTTCTCTGTCTTCTCTTCCAGCCACCTCCTCCTTTGGAGGAGAGATTTATTCAGGCTTTCTTTTGTTTCTTTTTCACAAAGGTATTGGAGTCACACTCTGTTTCCACAGAGGCAGTCAGAGAAACAATCTCACTATGAATTGCATGCAGCGTATTCAGCATACTCTGAACATGATCATGGAGCCCAGGATTCCAGTATGTTACTGATGGGATGAAGAGTGGTTTGGAGGCTCAACAATATCCCAGCCCCTCACCATTAGTTCTGCCACCATGGACACAAGATTCCTGTGATTCTGTCCATTCAATTGTCAAACAAAGAAGATAATGACACCTGCTTTCAAAGGGTACTATGCGCACTAAGTGTGTGCTTCTAGAGTGCCCAGGATGATAAAGTGATACTGTCTCACTTCATAATCCTTTGAGGCATTCATGTTAATGATACAGAAATAGCCATTATAAACTTGAATTAGATGCAAGCCGTGTTTCACCACTTAGTAGAACACTGAGTTAAGGAAGTGACTTGGCTAATCTTAAGCTCCTCATTTGTCAAATAAGAATCATAATGTCTACTGTGCAGAAGAGTTGGGACAAGGCTGAGGATACAGTTAAACAGTATAGCCCTTGCCTGGTAAACTCAAGGTCCTGAGTTCGATTCTTAGTATGAATACAACAAAGACAAAGACATACTGCAGCTCAAAACAGTTGGGACAATTGGATAATATGACTCTTGCCATTTTGCTGCTAAAATCATTGTTAACACGTTTACCAAAATGATCTTCACTATAACGTGGCATGTTTTCTCCTGCTTTACTAATCTTTTGATTTTCTAAACTTCTTAAACTCTCTTTTTCTAGTTTGGTATTACTGAGAGGTGATGAAATGTATAAACAAACATATACCCATACAGTATACAACAGTCACATTCTTTTAAACCAGCAGTGTCGCTTTTTCTTTGTTTTGTTTTATTTTGGCTTATTAAAACATTTGTAAGTAAGCACAGAAATGATTAGTGTATGAACTCTGAAGTGCAATTGCAGAGTCACAATCTGTGTTTCTGTCCCTCAGCTGTGTAGTTTGTTGATTCCACCTAAATGCTTACCTTCCTAAGTAGATAACTTCTAGGATGCTATGGGTATAAAATGTAGTAATACATAGGTATCCCATAACTACCACATAGTAAGCTCTCAATAAATGTTAGTTGCTATTGACATTCTCTATGACTTCAGGGTGAATTGTCAGTTACTATTTGAAATTCAAGAAGTTGAAGATGATGAAACTGATGAGTTATGAAGGCAAATGGTCTTCAGATACAGTTAAATAGTCACACACAAGTCTTAGGAGCAATAAAAACAAATAGGAAACACCATGTTGTCAGAGTAAACACTGCTTTCTCTGATGTCAGAGTGCCGTGTGTTTCCAGAACCTGAGCATATAGCCCATGGAAAACGTTTTTTTAGTAGAAATATGCAACATTTTTTACAAAGCAACCAAAAGAACAAACACTGAAGGAGAAATATATCGCAGGAAGTTCAAGAAACTAAGTGTGTTGGTGGAACTATCTGTATTTGAATTTACAATGATTTCCTCTGGAGCAGTGATTTCCAAAGAATCAATTTTGAAGCCAGAAAGAAAGAAAGAAAAAGAAGAAGCATATTTTCAAAAATACAGTAATGCTGTAGTTTGGATCTATGATTTCCCCCAGAGGTTCATATGTCAAAGGCTCAAATCTTGTCCTTCAGTTCAGCACTATTGTGAGTTTCTGCATCCTCTAAAGGTGGAGCCTAGTGAAAGAAAGTTAGGTAATTGCGGAACTGTCCTTAAAGTGAATATTGAGATCTTAGCCTCTTTCTCTTCTTTTTCTCTTTGCTTCTTGATGCAATGAGGTAAACAGTTTCCTTCATCCCTCATGTATTCTTTCCATGCTACAGGACCAAAGGCACTGTCCAATGGAGAGGGTGCGGAAATTTCCAAAATTTTGAGTCAGAATAATTCTTTCTCTTTTTAAACTTATTTTATCTCTAGTATTTTTTTAAAATAGTAATGGGAATCTCAGTATCACTAACAGTTTCTGCTTGGATAAGCAAAGTAACTCAAAATGAACTATAATGCAAATACATTTTTTAACCTAGAAAAATATTTGTTAGGAAAAAAATAAATGTGAAACACTGGGGTGTAGGAGGTGAGAGAGACACGTCAACTACTGACTAATCTGAATCAATAATGAGACTCATTATTCACAAGAAACCTCTGATCTATTCCATGTTATCGAGTAGGATTTCATCAAGGCATGTAAAACAAAGACCTCACAGATGAGCTATGAGGTTGCCACTTTAAAATATCACAACACCAAACAACAGAAAACTTTGATGAAGCAATGTTTTATTTTTCAAGTTTTTTTAAAAATAAGAAATCTCCTTCTGAATATGGTATTGTACTAAAGGTACTATGAAAATTCATCAAAGTGATGACAATAATAGAATCCACCAGCATTACTTAAGGGCATAATTAATATTAGTGGAAACTAAAATAACATTTGAAAAATAATAAACTCAGTGACATGAACGTGTCTATAAAATGCCCATAACATTATTTGAAACTCTCTCTTGCTATGTATTCCAGGTTGCTGTTGCACTTACTATATATCCCAGACTAGTCTAGAACATCCAATGATCCTCCTATCTTAGCCTCCCAAGTGCTTACAGGTAAGCATGACCACACTTGGATTTTTATTGTTTTGCATTTTCTGCATTTTTAAAAAATAAATTTTCTGTTGTTGAATTAATTAGGTAAGGTATATACTGGTTTGACTTTGATTTGAAAGCAGATTGATCTAATTTACTGTCATATTTCATGTTGATGTCAGCTCATTTGACATATAAAGGAGATAAAACGTAAATATATGTAAGATAAAATGTGAAACGTGTCTTAACAAATGAGTTGAACTGCCTGAAGACTTCCATTTACATGAAGCAAGTTCACATCGTGTAGATCACAAAAAAGCAACTGGCACCTAACCCAGCACGCTTTTGTCAGAAACACTATTTCATAAAAACCGAGCAGTTGATAAAGCTACTACTTTGAGGAAAACCCTTGTAACTTCACTCTTCACTTAGAGAAAAATAAAAAGCAGCACTAACAGTGTCCCGGAGTGTCCAGTGTGACATGTCTTTCCACCACAACTTTTCAGTCTAATTTAATGGTTCTCAAAATAATGCAGCACCTTCCCTTCAGCATCCTTGGCAAACTTGTTGGGAATGCAATTCTTAGTCTCCTCCCCACACTCTTGAATCACAAAGTGAACCTCTTGCCCAGAAGTCTGTTTTAACAATTCCTCCCAAGGATCCAAGCGGATATTCAATCCTGAGACTCTCCACTCCATTCAGCATTTATTTCTTTCTTCCTTTCCCTCATTCCTTCAACTGAGCAGGCAGAATCCTGACTTACATCATAGATTTCCAAAATTTTCCATTTCTGAAACTTTGTGTTTACTGATTATTCTTCCTAAATGAACATACTTCAAGCTCTGGCAAGACTTTCTTGCTCTTCTCCTTCGAACAGCAAATGTGCTATCATCTTGTCTATGAGGGCTTCCCTGACCACGTCATTTAATATCATTAACCCTCGCTTTCCTCCTTTGGCACTTCTTACTCCCTCTGCTTGTTTAATTTTCTCCAAATTAATTATCATCACTCAGCATACTACTTGTTCTATTTTTGGTTAATTATCAGCTATCTTTTCTAGAATATTAGCTTCAAGGAGCAGAATTTGTCTGTTTAGTTCACTGTTAGAAAATCAGCATCCCGAACAGTGCCTACCTTAGCAGCTCAAACAAGCAATCAAACAAACAAGTAAACAACAGCAACAACAAGAAAATAAAAACAAAAATCAAAAAACAAAAACCCAAAACCAGTGCTGCCATGAATGGTGCTCTCTCAAAATACCAGCTGAAAATATTGATCATAGAAGAAATTAATTGAAGAGAGAAAATCTATGATCCTCTCAAAAAAGAATAACCACATCTTTTAATATTTATACGGAGTCGCTGCCTGTCATGTGAAGGACTGGGAAATATCCTTCATCTTTTTTAATTGGTCTATGCTGGAATTGAACCCAGGGCCTTCTCACTGAGCTATTATCAACAGTTACTTTTTTGTTCATTTGTTTATTTTTTTCACCAGTTATTTTAAAAATTTTAGTTTGTTTTAGGAGACAGTATTACTAATTCTCTTAGTTGCTTAGACTGGGTTTAAAATTACAGTCTTCCTGACGCAGCTTCCCAGAGTGCTTGGACTATAGTCCCGTGCTCCTATGCCCACTTAGGCACATTTCTTGGTGGATTTGCTCTCTGACAAGAGTAAGACCATGACGGAGTCCACGGAGCATTGGTAGTAGCCCTTCTGTAGCTTCAGGTCATGTAAATGCCACAGACTCCAGTACTCACTGCAGCCACACACAGAACGTCTCATTTCCAACCCCCTGTAAAGAAACTGAGAGAGGCCGGGTATTCTTGCTAAGAGCACTGCTAGGGTAAGATTTGAACTCCAGCAGTCTGATTCCAGGGGCTATTATGGGGACCCCTCCACACATCATCTCTCAGTTTGTGTGTGGGTTGTAGGTGCAGCCATAAAAGAGTCAGACAAAGTTCCCAAGTAAATATAACTTAGGCATTTTGACAAACACTGTATAAATTCAATGATTAAAAATAATTTACCAGTTTGTCTACTAAGTGAATTTAACCTCCAAAACTACTTAACCTTCCCCTGCTAAAAAAAACAGTCTCAGATTTTAATAATTCAAATAGACCATGGTCAGAA
Source organism: Dasyprocta punctata (assembly GCA_004363535.1). Classification (NCBI taxonomy): domain Eukaryota; kingdom Metazoa; phylum Chordata; class Mammalia; order Rodentia; family Dasyproctidae; genus Dasyprocta; species Dasyprocta punctata. The sequence continues at coordinate 7,474 of RJWM01026802.1, forward strand.
CCATTCATCTCCTAATGCCATATCTCAAAAATACCTTGTTACATACATCAGCTGTTTTGGGGAAAGAAAATAAACAAGGAAAGCTATTAAATAATTGCCATATGGCCATGCCATCACCCTCCCCTTGGCAGTTTGGGAATAGATTGGAAGGGGAGCAGATTGAAAAGCCAGCAAATTGGAAGGCTTCTGATTGAATCCTGAGTGTCTGCGTCCCTGTGCAATAGCAACAAAGACAACACCTAAGAGCTGACCAGAAAGTAAAATCTAAACCCTAACCCTGGGCCCATTAATTCAGAATCAGCAATCCAATGAGTTTCCTAAGTGAGTTGCAGCTTACTAAAATTGGAGAAGCACTAGTCTATCCCACTGGTTCTCAAACTTAGGTAGCCATTGGGTTTCTGGGCGGGTTTTAGAAAATTTATGCTCAGTCCTCAGAGTCTCTTCTTTAATTGGCCTAAGGAGCAGATGGAAACATTTTTATTGCTTTCTAGGTAAATGCAGTACACAATCAAATTTGAGAACATGCACTCTTGGTATATCTTTAAGAAGCAGCACTCATTATGTTGATCTAATTCTTCAGCCCCTCCACAAATACTCAGATCCCTGCCTAGGAGATATATAAACTTTTGCCATCCAAGTTGGAGTATGGTTATTTTTTTTAGGGTCTTACTGAAGAGTATGATGGTGTTAAAGTGGCACAAATTAATCAGTGCATTAAGGACTGGGTCATTTATCAGGAATGCCATATGTTTTTTGTACTTTTGTCTTTTTTAAAGATGACTTTCAGAGCAAAGTAAATTACTCCTTTCACATGCTTCACCATCTCAACATCTGGTTTGTCTTGTCTTACTTCAACACAGAAAGTTATGTTTTTAATGCACAGTGCTCTATATTGATCTCTTGTCCCATGCTAATAGCATTATCTAATTTCCTGTCTTTTTTATCTGCTAGAATCCTAAAGGGCATAGATTGTAGCATTTATCTATATATCATCAGAGCCTGCCCTTGTTTCTGTTCAATAAATGTTGACTGACTAAGTTAGAGGGCCCATCTTGTCTTCAGTTTTTAAAAATCCTCAGCAGAGTTTTAAAATCAGATTCTACAACTGTGCTCCATTTGAATATGGAAATAAATACAGAAAATATTAGGATGATTTCAAAAGTCTAATTCATTAAATGTTTATTGAGAATATGACAAAATACCAAACATCTAGCAAATTAAACAAAATAACAATTTGCAAGATTGTTAAAAAGATAGAAAGTTTTTCCTTGGTTTGCAATTTGGCAGAGAATATATATATATATCCTATCAAATAATAAAGATGATGATCAAGACTTATGACAAGCAGCCAAATCCAACACTAAATGAATCTCATGGAAAAGTTGTTTAATTAAGGTTGGAGGCTACAAATACTTTGCAAATTTAATTGCTGAAAGATGAGACAGCAAATGTATAATCTACTATGGAAAAAAAAAAGAATCTCAATAAAATGCAGTGATACCTTTGTGGTAAAATGGTACTCTTAAAAAGTTTGAGTTGATTTTTCTTACGATAAAGGTTTACACCCAGTCAGCTGTCCTAGCAGAGTTTCCTGTGAGAATGAACCTTGATCCTCTTGAAGTTGGGAAAAGTTTCACCGCCTGACTCTCCCTGTTCATTCAGGTTCATTGAGACTTGGCAGTAGATATAATGGAAAATACTTTTCAGCCCCAACTCCACTATTCATTGCTTTGAACACCACAATAAGTAGAAAGGGTGAGAATTGAAAGTCTTTCTCTTCCCTCTTAGCTTTTTCTAAGTGCTGAACTGAATAGGTGTCAACGTTCTGTTGTAGCCTTGGCAGTTCTTACTTTCAAAAGAACAATCAGAAGGCAACCCTTTCAGAAAATTGATCTGCCAAAGTTTGAAATGCTTAAAAATAAACTGTCAGGTCTGTCTGTTTCCTATCTACATAACCTGTCAGCCTCACCTCTGGCTTCTTATTTTCCAAACCCTAACAGCCAGCTATTCTATTTCAAAAGCTTTCTATGGAAGTTCCTTCTTTGTCTGAAATATTGTAGACCCTGACCAAATATTTTATAAATTGTACGGACATCTGAATGCAGATAAAAGCTGACTAGTGCTCCCTGCTGCCCTAACTCCTCCACCTACAGAGTTCTGAAATTTGGGTTAAGGAACAGTATTTCTTCCAAATTCAGCTTGACAATTTCAAGTCTCACAACTTAGAGAAAGATGATATGAAACGTATACATAGAACTATCTCTGTTTCTTGTTCTTTGCACACTCTAGATTTGAACTTCTCAATTGGGGTTCAGAGCAGAAATAAAAAATATTTTCACTTTGGGGTTGTATTCTTTTCCCTAGAATGTCATATCCAAATAAATTTCTATTCCATAATGAAGCCCAGAATCTGATATACATGGACATATATATTCAAGTAACTGTGTTAGAGTCCAAGGGTCACATCTAATGTGTTGACAGTCATTATCAACCAAAGTTCATATTAACCTGTCCAGTGGCGAGCATTGTGACTATGTGACATATCTCCAGATATTAATGTCCCCATCACACTACCTATTGATAAAAGTAGAAATCAACAGCTTTATTACAGGTTTTAACTAAGACACACATTTCTGAAAGGGTCCTTCACCTCTCCTTTAGATGGAAGACACAGAAAACAGCTTTTAGAGTGGACATAATTACTACTTTAACAGAATGTGAGTAATTTATAACCTAGGGTTATCTAGTGTGTTGTTACTTTGTCTGTTTGTTTTTAACTCATAGACCCTTCACTATCTGGTGGAAAAAGCTGTTTTCTGAAATTTGGACCTGGAAGAACCAGTAAGTTTCTTGTAAGAAATTCAGAACTCAAGGATCATCTTTAACTGAATAATGGTGTTGCTTCTTGCCTGAGTTAGAAGCAGCTGTCTGTGTCATTGCTGAAATATTCTGTTGGGATGAAAGCCTGACAAGCGGCATCCCTAGCTGTATTCTCCTGTCTCCTTGGTTAACTTCCCTGATTATCTGTGTACTGTTTGCTCCATTCACTAAATCACATATTTCTAAAATGATAGACAATGAGTCACTCAATCTTTACTGGGAGTCTGGCATTGCCTTAAGTTTTTTTTTTCCTATGATAGCTGCTTAGTAAATGTCAATTAAATATGCAAAAGCCGAGAAAGCTGTGGATAGGAATATCAACTCTGCATGACATCATTTCCCTTTGCCTGTGAACAGAACTTGCTGCCATAAATCTAAATCCTTTACCCCTTTTTTGATGATGTTTGATATTTATCTCTCCTTTTGTTTTGCAATGCCCAAAGAAACAACAAACATTGACTTCACCTTTCTCCTCTCTTCTTAACCACACATCTTTGTATGACACCCGCAATGCAGACCTGTATATTGTAACCCAGAGCCTTAAATTCACATGTTCTTATATTTTAAAAATTCATAGGTGTTGAACATTTTTTACTATGTAACTGCCTTTCCACACACAAAACTGAGATCATGGCAATTCTGCATTTTGATTGACTTCTAGAATTAATTAATCTTCTCACACAGTGTTTTTGTTTGTTTTGTTTCTTTTCTTTATTTTTCACTCTCTATTCAAAAACTTCTGTTACCTGAAAGTCTCATAGTTCTGGTCCTAATGCCTCAAGCATATGAAAGTATTCCCTCTTATTACAATTCATATTTTTAGGCCATGAGTGCAGTTCACATTGCGTTTTCCTCTATAATAATCCTTCAAATATCAGAGTGTAGATTCCCTTGTATTTCCAACAGAGGTATCAATAACTGGGGCTACTTTTTATAATTGCTTAGCTTAGAAATTTCCCAGGAGCAAACTTTGTATTTGCAAGGCAACCTTTATCTCTCTGTTTCTCCATCTCTGTCTCTGTCTCTGTCTCTGTCTCTTTCTCTCTCTGACAACCAAGCTCTTGCCCTGTGAATACTTTTATTTTCTTTCTTTTAAGGGCCTGATTTTATGTGGCACTCCCAAATCTACATTCCAGATGGATGAGCCAAATCCTACCCTCCAGACCCTACACAACTATGAGAACTCTTTCTCTCTCTTCCCAAGGCAGAAAAAGTGCCAGTTCATATTTTCCACTCTCATATTTTGCTGCTTATGTGTTCACTGTTGAATGAGAACTCTTTTTTTAACTTACTTATGAACTAAAGTACTCATTTGAACTGATAATTACGTTTCGTACTGTCTTCATAACTTCTCTCATTGCTAATCAAAATACCCACCATTCCCAAATAAACAGAGGAAAGGTTTATTTAGCTCAATTCATAGAGGTTTCAGCCCATAATTGGCTGGTTCCAAGGCAAGGTGACACAGCAGACTGTCACAGCAAAGGAAAAACAGTTCAGGGAAGACAGAAGGTAGCAAAACAACAAGGGAAAAGATGAACCTCTTTCTGCTCCTTATATTCTATTCATGCTGCCAGGATTAGGGTGGCGCCAAACCAATCAGAGGTGTGTGATTTAGTAATCACACACCTGTAATCCTATAATCATACACTCTAGATTCAGCCACCTCAGCAAAAGTCCCACCTATGACTGCATGCGGTTTGGGGGCAATATCTAGACACAAGCCATAGCACATACATTTATTCTTCTTATTTTAAAATGTTTTGGTATACAAGGGTCCATATTGTTTTGAATCTTCCAGCAGTCCTTTAAATGATAAACCATCTTATTTCTCCTTGCTACAGGATATCTAGCCTTCTAAGTTCACCACAATGATCTGAAAGAAAGATCATCCTAATGCTTTCTGTGACTGCAAGGATAAGTTCAAAGGTTCTGGGCCAGTCAGGGAAGACTTTTGACAAAACCTTTCCTGTTAATCTTACCTTCCCAGACCTCTGCACAGCACCATGGCATCTTGGTGCTGGACTGTGGAGAGTCTTCCTAGGCAAATATAAATTCATCTGCATGTGAACTTCCCTTGGATCAAAGTTCATCTACTGGAGGGATCACTTCAGGCTTTCTCCCATGTGAGAAGTTTTAACTATTCACACTCACAAGTCCTGCCCTGTCCCTAAAATCTCACCGTCTGCTCTCAACCAGGTAGCCTATTCAAAAGCTTTCAGTCCCCAATATGTTTCGGCCAGGCACCTGACACAAAAATGAGGTTTGTCCCAGTTATCATAGGTACCATGCAGAACCATAATGGTAAATGGTAACTGAAAAAGGCCAGAGAGAGTTCAAGCGAAATGGTTGAGGTGCCCAGGGTTACACAGTTGTAAAAGGATCTGGTGCCACTGAGCACAAGTTCATCATTCTCACCCAGGTAAATGAGTTATTTTTAGAATTATCTTTTTTCGAGAAAAGCTATGAGGGTATGTTCTTAGGTAAACATCCAGTGGTGACCAACACTACCATTTGTCCACCAAAGTTCGTATGGTGATTATATGATCATTGACACTGTGGAATTGGGACCTGGGAGGTGATGTGGGTACAATATATTCCCTCATTGATAGATTGCTGGTGCTACTGCTAGCATGGGCTCATTATCTTGTGAGTATGTTTCTTATTATGGGAGTTGGTTTCTTATAAAGGGACGGACTTGGCCCTCTTTCTCTTGCTTTATCCATCCTTCTTCCATTTTTGCTGTTCTTGCATGGGATGACACAGCAAAAGGCTGCTGTCAAATGCTGGTCCAGTGATCTTACACTTCCCAGACTCTAGAATCATGAGTTGATACATTTCAGCTCCCCCAAATTTCCTCAGTGCGTATTCTGTTACACAGCAAAAAATAGACTGAGATACTTAATATTGACATGCAATTTAAAATCCTGTTAAGAAAGACACCTCAAAGACCAACATACGTAATTTGTAGGCTCAGGTTTATACAACTTGCCCTTGTGTGAAATTTTTCATTATGACTTTGTTTTGCTAAACTGTACACCTGCCAAAATGATCACAACTTAAAAGCCACTTTGTCATCTTATAATCCTCACATTTGACAGCTCACAAAAGATAGCTACGTACACAGATCCTCAGGAAACAGGCACTAAAATGAAATAAGTTCTTGGTTGCTTCTATTATTCACCAAACCTGAGTCAACAGAGTAGGAGAGAGAAGTATTTTTTTTTTTCTGTAAGGTTTCTTTAGGCAGGTCATGTTCAAAATGATAGCAACTACAAGCAAAGGAGAGCTGAAGAATGACTTACAGATTTTAAGATGCTTTATAGGTTTTATGACAAAGACATGACTTCCTCTTATGTAATTTTAAAAGAATTCTTGCCAATAATGAACTTTCTGAAGAATATTCATTTAGTACTGAACTATGTGGGTGTATTTGCTGTAGAAAGTGAGCGTATAAGTCCCCAGACTTCTTTCTTTTTTATCTTTTTTGCCTCCCACAGTCACTACTACTCATAGCCAGAGAAGTTTTTTTTTTTTTTTTTTTTCCTGAAGAAATGTTGCTACCAGCACCTTTATATAAACAGCTGATAGGGAGAAGAAAAGACCTTGTCATCTCCTGGCCTTGAGTTTATACCCTTCCCTAAACAGACTTTACCATGCTATCTTTCCTAGAAAGGGTGTTTTAAAAAATGTCTAGTTTCTTATAAGGCTAAGTTAGATAGCATGATATTTAAATTTTCTTACATATGGCTGTCACCCAGAGGACACACACACTTATCCAAAAGAAAAGGGAAGGAGATTTGAGATCTTTCAAAATGTAGCAATCGGAGCTTTCTGCATTGACACGGTGGAGAGTGAATGCAGGTCACATGCGGTTAAGACAACTGAGATCAAAGGAGGAGATGTTTAACTTGAAGAAGCGAAACATTGGGGTAGATTACACTATGAGGGTTTTTTTCTCATTCTGGGCTATTCTCTTCACCCTTATGTTGCGTGCCTGAAAATTGCTGACCAGAAACAACTTCTTCACACATTTTCTACACTTGCTTGACTAGTGGCAAAGTGCCACAGGTGTCAAACACAAACACATAAATATGCCCAAAATATGGATTATTTTTTTCTTGGAATTTAGGCTATAATATATACACTCAGCACTGTCTGTTTGGGGCACATTAGCATTTTCATGCTATAAATTCACTTAATGTCACAGTGTTACTGGACAACACCATGGAAAGTAAATCCATCAGTTACTTAGATATACCTGCTTTGCTGTTGAAGTAAGGGCAAACTAGAATTCTGAGTTGTGATCATGAATATGCAAATACTTATGTCTTAAGAGTGCATTTTGACTTTTTCTTTTCTTTTATACATTCTTTATCCTTCTTTCTATAACAGGTAAGCACATGACCACTATCCAAACTATCAAATATTTATCAGCTCTGTCTTTTAACCTCATCTACTGGTCTTTTTTGTCCATACAAAAATAACTCCTATGGTCCTTTTTGTGCCTCCTTTGTTCAATGATATTTCATGCCATTGTCTCTGCTTAGAATGCATTTATCTTTCTTCGTACTTTTTAAATTGCCTTCTGGTTTTCAAATACCCAATTCAAATAGCATATTGTCTCTATACATGCCCATTGTTTCCTAAGCAGTGAAAGTCAAATTCTACCTTGCATTTTTCCAATATTCTATAGATACATCATTTACAATGATCACCTAATCATTTTAAATTATGTCTCTGTGCTTGTTCTATCTCTATTCCCAAATACGCCACTAGTTACACAAACAGTGCTTGGCATTTTATTCCCTCAATAAGTAACTGAAAAAAGATTGTAGGAATAAATAACTCAATGAATAAAATAAAAAAGGCCAATAGTTCCTCCATTATTTTCAAGTATCTTTCATCACGTAAAAAGTTGTATTTTTATTATAAATTCAATATATTTTTAGAAATACAATATATTTTCCAGATTAAAAACCTGTGAGTGGAGAAATAAATAGAAAAATAAATGACAGGTGGAGGAAATTGTATAGGTCAAGGGAACACAAATTTCATAGTTCAGACAAAACATAAATATAGTTTAGCTTATTCTTTCAGGATGTTTGCAGCAGGATGACCCCCACTGCTTCGTAAGAGCAGGCCTAGACACATATTAAATAGAAACATGAATAAAAACATAAACATGAACAAGAAAAAGTATAGTGCTTCCTGAGCTTTAACCTTTAAAATCATTTTGTTATTGCCTGCTAATAAAGAGAAAGATGCATTTGAAACAGCTTAGAACCTCTATGAAAAATGCCTGGGTCAATATAGTTATGTCAGAATATTTCAGCGTTCTCTCAGGTGCTTGCTGGTTGAAGCTGTTTTTTGGAAAACTTGGCAGTTGTCAAAAAATAGAGCAACTTGCCTTGCCATTGCTTTCATCTCTACAGGCAACACTGGAAAATGGCACATTCCCAACAGAAATTATGAGTGTTAATAGGTCCAGCATATTTTACATTAATAGCTTTCCTGAAATAGCAGTTCAGAAATGTGATGACAGATGTATAAGGGAGTTATGCCCTCTGCTTCATTCATGCGTATTTGCCTTCCTTCCTTTCACTTTCTCTTTATATCTCTTTCTCTTTATTGTCTAGGCAGTATTCAAGTTAATAGTAGCAAACAATAAACCTGTGTCATACTCTTTCATATAGAGATCATACATTGATGGAGAATCTTGCAGATGACTTAGAACAAGGGTCATGGTGATGAAGATTTTCCACTTTCACATGGCTGTGGTGATGCTTAGCATAATGCCTTACATAAAAGCATTCCATTTTCATAGGTGTGAGCCCCTGTCACTTTTATCATCATTGTCATTGATTTCTAACCTTGTAAATGAGAAAACCGATTGCAGAGAAGTTAAACAACATGTTTCTGCTCACCCAAACTGTAGAAATTAATACATTTGGCAATGTATTTGCTGAAATGTCCAAGCGACCCAAAGTGATCAAGCTAAGGACGGAAAACTTACAGCATCAATAATCAAAATAATAGAAATGAAAGCAACTATGCATGCTTTCTAAGTAATTTCACTGTCAAGTAAGTGTCTTCAGAGAATATTATTAGATCCATTTTAAGGGTAGAAAGAGCCAAGAGTTAGAAAATCAGGGTTAGTAATTGGCTGAGCTAGAATCGTTAAAGTTAAAATGTAAGCTCTTTCCAGCATACCATGCAGCATACACTAGAAAATGGCAATAGTTTGAATTCACACCTAGCCTTGGCAGTACTTGAGTCCATTACTCAAGTAGATGATATTCAAATAATGGATTTTGCACAGCTTTCCTTGTAAATTAGCTTCCAGCCTTGCATAGTGTTCCTAAAGTTGATTTTTTTTTTTTTTGCTAAATGTTGCTTTATTACAGCAACACTATGTGTGGATTTAGTCCTTTCTGAAATGTCTTTTCCCCAGAGGCGTATCAGCCAACAATAACAGCAGCTATATTCAGCTGAGACCACAAGATAACTGATTTATTTTGTCACTGGCACCTTTATGAGCTTCATTTGCTGGAGGAGAGCTGAAAAAAAGAAATCCTGCTTTTCATTTCTTTCTAAAATCATGGCACTAAAAGACTAAAGTACTGAAAGTGATCTTGAAGCCAAGTTATGGGTGGAGGAACATAATTATTTTAATGAGCCCCTGTGCTAAGCAAATCCAGCATGATGTTCAAGGTTTACAAGCCTCGAGCTGAGAGTATCAGTCATTTCCTGAGGGAATACCTGGGTGAAGGGAAAAACCCTAACCACCTGCTACCTCACCCTCTAAATTGCATTCTCTTGACTTGGGTGCTGTCTAAATGGTAATTTCTAGTGTTCAAAGCCACATGGAATTTTTAAATAGGATGAGTCATGGGATAGCCTGAAATACCCACTTCTTCTGCCTGTGCAATTTACAATTATACCTGGATAATACAAAGCACTTAATCATGCTATGGGACATAAAATGTTTTTAAGAATCAGCTGCTGACTTGAACATTTCCAGGTATGTTCATTCCAAGAAAGGTAGTGACTGAAAGCTACAGTACTGATGAGAACAGATAAGTGTCCTACTTCCATGTGGCTTTCAATTTAGTGAAATGAGTATGAAAAGACACAAATCAGTGGAATAAATGATATGGAATGGTAGTAAATGCTATTGACTGAATCAAAGCAGGATAAAGGAAAGAAGCATATACGTATGTGGGATTCACTGAGGACCAAAGCTCTCTAAGAAGGAAGAGGTCCACACAGAATTTTGAAAACTACTAGAAGTTGAATTGCACTCTCCCCCAAATGCTAAGTTGGGGTCCTAACATGTACCACCTTTGGAAGTGGTCCTAACTGGAGACACTCTTTATAGATGAAATCTAACTAAAATGAGATCTTCTGGATGAACCAAAATTCAGTATCACTGGCATCCTTACAAATAATGGAAATTCAGACTGAGCATGGGGACCCATGTTTGTAACTCTGGTAGACTAAGACAGGAAAATCACAAGTTAGAGTTGAACCTGGGCAACCAAATGACTTAACAAGACATTATATCAAAATAAACAAACAGCAGCAGCAATAGTAACAAAAATGGCTATGAATATAGACCTAGGTCCATTCAACAGTACCACAAAGAAAAAAAATACGAAAGAGATTCAGACACATAGATAGACAAATGATGATGGAAAGGGACACAGAAAGAAGGCTACCTGTAAGTCAAATGGAAAGACCTTAAACAAAATTAATCCCCTGCAGTCTTTAGAAGAAATCAACCATACTGACCTCTTAAACAATTCGTACTTCCAGCCTCCAGAACTCTGAGGCATTTATCTATTTATTTATTTGTTTTTGTTCTAGAAATTGAGCTCAGGGATACTCTACCGCTGAGCTACATCCCTAGCCCTTCTTATTTTGTATTTTCAAGGTCTTGCCATCTCACCCAGATTGGCCTCCAACTTGCACTCCTCCTGCCTCAGCTTCCTAAATAATAATTGACATGCACTACTATGCCTGGCTAACTAAGCCAGCCAATATAGCATATTTTGTTACAGCAGTCATAGCTAGTTATTACAGAAGCAAAGAGAAGAGCAAGTGGGAAGTCTCAGACCCCAAATACTTCCAGAAGTGGGAGGGGTCCATGCCTAGCAGAGAAGACAGCATTAGCAGTAACTGAGTTTGTGATGGTGATTTGTGGGCAGCAGAGAAGTCTGTAATTTCAACTGCACATCATTATAGCCCTGAGTAATAAGTGATGTATATGTGGATAGACCACAGTATGGATTACTGTGTGTGCTCTCTCAATCTTACTGCAAATTTCTTTTCTCAAAATCCCAAAGTTCAAGCGCAAAGTTGTGAGTTCAATCCTCAGTATCAAAATATAAATAAATAAATAAGTAAATAAATAATCCAGAAGCTGACAAATGACAGAAAAGTTTAGGGAGCTACGAACATCTGACCTCAATTAAGCATGCCTTCAAAACCTACTGCGACTTGAGTAAATATCTGTATATTAAACCTGTTTGGCCTAATCGAAGCAACTCTTTACCTCCTTTACTATGTATCCTCAGACAACTTGCTGTACTTGTGACACCATCAGTGGGAAATATCATTTGGTTTGCACCCTGCACCTGAGATTCCATCCGGAGACTGTCCTGACTATTCTCATGTCAGCAGCAATATCATTTCAACTGGAAATGAGGTGAGCAGAAACACAATTTAGATGAACACTTCCCTTTTCTTCCTGTGTTATGCATTAGATCTGCAGGGGTGTGTATGTGCGTGGGGGGTGTTTCACAATTGTCTCATGTGTGTGGAAGAGGATTAGGTCAGGGAGATGCTATGCTCATCAGTTAGTTCTTCTACTGATGAATTTAGAGATTATTTGCTGTTTGAAGCTGGGGCCAGACTGGTAGAGATAGACACAGGGCCAGAGGGTCAGGGTGGAGGTTGACCTGAAAGTATACATATGTCCCTTCCATTTCTACTTCCTGGCAAACAGGATGTGAGCATTTTGCCTCTGTTATGTATCCTCGTCCTCAGCCTAAGGACTGAAAATGTGAAGCAAAACATGCCTCTCTTCATTTAAGTTGTGACTGTCAGGTGTTGTGTCCCTGGGACTAGAAAATGACTAAGACATGCTGTCATGCAGAGCCATAGAAAATAGGTCCTGTAATATATTTGCTGGGTTGTGCTAAGAAAAGGGATAGCAATCTTATTTTGTCAGAGAGTCATAACTACGGAGTCTAAAATAAGTGACTTATAGAACAGATTGATTTTTAGGTCTATGCATAAGAAAAAAAACTTCACGTTCTGGAAGCAGAGTTAATCAGCAATTAATAAATCATGCTTAGAAAACAAGGGACCTATATAAGCAGATCCTGGAGAATTTGTACACTTATCACTTGGCTGTGTGAAAATCACTGCTTTGAAACTGCTAGTGTATGAGACCTTAATTATTTCATGAAGAGAGCATCAATTGGTACATTAAATATCAGAAATTTACTGAACTAAAATCCTGTGAGAAAAAAGTGAAGATAGATGAAAAAGAATAGACTTGGTAAAAGCATTTAAATGTTGTTCAGTCTACTGCATGGCAAGTGGAAGCTACAATTTCATTAAATAATACATGCATATTAATGATATTATAACAAATCTTTCTTGAGAATAAACTCTTGCTATGTTGTTAAAATTCTATGAAAATGTTAACTAACAAAATTTAACAGACACGCTGCCGAGTGGATCATAGCACTAGAATGGCCATGTTTCAACCTAATTATCTTCTTTACCTCACCTCGCCCCAAGACACCAAGAACATTAATTGAATACTAATAATGAAATGCTCATAAAACTAGCAAGTTACAGATATCAAGGGACTTGATATGGAAATTATACAGGAAGAGGTCAACATTTTAATTAGAATGCATTATTCAATAACATTAATCAGATAATTTAATAATGATATTGAGGCAGATTTTGATGCCTGATCATTAATACCATAACTGCTTCTCTCTCATAAGCTATCTCTTTCCCTCCTTTGATTTGGAGGTTTACTTGAATTTAACCTCAAATGTGTCCCACCCTGGAATATTTCATCTGTTATAGGCACAAAGACTGATTCTGATGTAACAAAGTTATTTAGGTTTACGTACTTTAGAGTCAGTTTCATAAAGATCATTTCTAAGAGCAATAAAATGTCTCCACATTGTGCAAATAACCAAACAAAAGACACTTCAATGGCCTGGCAGCCTTTAGACTAATTGACAGTTTTACTTGCTTAAGTGGAAAAGCAGGAAGAAGTACAGAGAGACAGAGGAGTGAATATTAATTGATGTTCATAAACCTGAACAGTATCTTTTGCATTCTTCAATCCAGTTTTTTAAACAGGGAGTGTTACTTACAGTATATTACTGTCCACTAGTGGCCCATAGAATGCTAATTGCCTTTGCCCTGGGTATTTCTATGTAGTAAGGACCAATGAGAGTTTATTCATACAACTCAGCTTGCAGCTGAGGGAATCTCTAAATTTTGGGTGGAAAAAAAAGTCTTAATGCAACTTTATGTGGCTCCAGTTGAAGTTGGGAAAATTGGTTTCACTGAATAGGTACAGCAATTCCCTTTGTCCTTGTGGGATACCTTTCAAAATCCTCAGCGGATGCCAGAAACTATAGAAAATACTGACCTCTTTGATTCAGTTTTCACATCTTAACTTACTAAACACCTTAAAAATATGAAGACTTTCATTTTATTTCTTCATAGTTTTATAATCAAAGTTTCATTTCTACAGTAGATCTGAGCAATTTCAACATATGCTTTTTTATATTAAATTGATAATTTTCACTATTCTGTGTAAAGAGAGCACTGTACAGGTTGTCTTTGGCACATGAAAATATCCAGCATAGCAATTTTTGCTCCCTGGGCCAATTGTTTAAGTAAAATAGGGTAATTGAACACAAGCCCTATGGTACTAAGACTTACTCTGATTTCCAAAAAGGCCACTAAGTTACTAGTGGGAGATGTTGGACAAAGGAATGATTCTTGTCTTGGGTGAGACACCGCATAACCACGCAAGATTTCCTTGTGCTAATCACTGTGCCATATAATTTAAAACTCATGACTTATTTATTCCTGAGTTTTTCATTAAATATTCTTAGAACAAAGTTGACCATAGGTGGCTGAATGATAGAAAGTGAAAATTTGGATAAAGGGAATAATCGTGTTTGCAAATGGTATCCCTTCCATGCAGTAGACTGCTGACTGATGGATTCTGCTACTCACATTTTATTCAAAAAAACAAAAGGAGTAAATTTTCATTTCTGTCCTGGATTCTTGCATGACTGGTCAACTATCATATAGGAGAAGATTGGAGATATGCCAACAGTCCACTTCATGGCAAGTTTTCTTACCTTCCACTCTATCTGAACCTTTAAATTGGTATATTTGTGTTTACCCATGGTAAAAAAATGACCACCCATATGGAAATCCAAATGTATTATCTGGTTTTACAAATTGCATTACCAAAGAGCTATAGTTGAAGAGCCAAAACAAAAATTCAGAAGTCAAAAATTAGAAATATAAGGTATGAATTTCATGAACAGCATTTTGAATCTGAATGAGATGTTTTCCCTTCTTGTACTTTATTTGTTCATTTGTAGAATGAGGGAGTTAAATGTGTTCAGCTAAAAGGTCTCTGTGCCTCAAAATTCTGTGATTCTAAGGACTAACAAGTTCATATTAAAAGTTTTAAGATAATAGAAAAAGTCACATTTAATGACCATGAACTCTCTGCCAAGCATTCTATACAAGGAGTTTTTAAAGAGTTAAATACTTTGGGTTAGTTCTCGCCTAGGGCATTCTTTCCCTGGATACCTACAAGGCTAATTCTCATTCCATTTTCCTAGCTTTTCTTGCATGCAAATCTTCTCTCCTATAGTCTACATTCTTTATTTGTTCCCTCCCTATTTTCCTACAGTGCTTCTCTCAGTATAACTCATTTATTATGTTTGTTATTGTTTTGCGTCAATTTGTAGAACATAAGTTTTAAAAATTAAGATTCATTTTGCTAGCAAATCAACCTAGTAGAGTAACAAGAGTATTCAGTTCAAATAAGTTGTGATGGCTAAAGTATGTGTCAACACGATTAGACTACCGTGCCAAGATATTCGGTCAAACACAGATGTGGAATTTGTTATGAAGGCATTTTTAAAACATGAGATTGACATTTAAATCAGTGGAATTTGACTAAAGCACATTACCCTTCATAATATGGATGGCCCTCATCCAAATCATGTGATGACATTAAGGGGGAAAAATAGACTAGCTACATTTGAGGTGGATAAAATTCTACCAACAGACTCATTTCCAATTTAAGCATCAAAAGCCACTGCTATTTCTTCAGCCTGTATGCACATGCTATAGATTTGAGATCCATTGGCCTCCATAATCATGTGAGTCAGTGGTTAAAACATCTTACATACTGTACATCCCATTGTTCCCTGCGGAATGCTAATGCCAGACTCAAAATACATTTATCCAATGAGTGAATGAATCTTTACATAATCTCTTTGAGCAAGGTGAAATTGAGAGTTAAAAGATCAATTAAAGTCATGCAACCAACCAATAAACTTGGGATATGAACTCAGATTCTTTGGAAAATAAAGTCCAGGTTCTTTCCTTAACATCATGCTAAACACAAAAGTCAGTGGATACAGAGTACAAGATGATTAAGTTTTTGACCTTTAAAATGTGGAAAAAGATGATCATATCCACTCTGATCACTTACTCAACATAGTCCTAATACTCTTAGGCAGAGCAATTAGGTAAGCAAAACTAACTAATTAAATAAATGAGTAGCATCAATATAGGAAAGGAGAAAATGAAATTTTCCATGCTTGGAGGCAAAATGATTTTACACGTTCAAAAAATATAATGGGTTCCCCTTCCAAAAACAGAATAGATAAATTCACTAATTCTGTTGGACACAAACTCAGTAATAAAAAATGAGTAGCATTTCCACACACCAATAACAAACTTGTTGGAAAAAGAATCAAGAAAGTGATTTCATGTGGAATAACAACAAAACAAAACACAACAAAACAAAGCCAAAAAATCTCAAAACCTTAAAAATAAATGTAAGCAAGTAAGTGAATGATTTGTACAATGAACATTGCAAAACACTGATGAAAGAAATTGAAAACTTGATCAAAATGTAGTAAGTTAGAGTTGGGAATAAGTTATGATGTGTTATTGTATGGTAGAGTAACTCATATGCACTGCATATTTCAAAAGCTGGAAGCAAGAATTTTGAATGAAATGATAAATATGTGAGGAGACAGTTTTAAACTTTATACAATGCATACATGTTTCAAAGTAGCATGTGATACCCTACACTACATATAATTTTTACATTTTATGCATCATTTAATACTAACTTACTTTTAAAAAATAAAAGTAAATTTCAGTATAAATACTAGATAGTGTGGCATCATCATTTTTGAAAATAATGTCAAGTAATAAAACAAATCTACTACTAAGCTCCATTTTGTAATACAGAGACAAAGACACATACACACAAATCTTTCAGACTTATTAGTTGGAATATATCATATGAAGGAATCCATGCAAATAGCAGTCAAGTGATGAATCAAAAACCTTGTGGTAGAGTTTGACCTTGGTGGTTTTGCTCATATTTAAACCCAACATTAATTTTTTCTGTGATCACTACACAGCTAAGGGAAACTGTCAGAGCCTCCCTCTCTTGTTACTCATTTCCAGGATGGTTCACAGGTGTCAAGTCAAACCTACTCATGAAAGACAACTTTCAACGTTTTAGAAGTTTATTTATTTATCTGACTCTGGGCTTGGACTCAGGACTTCCACGTGTTTACACACACAAAACCAGTGAACTATATTCCATCATTGTTGTTGTTGCTTTTTAAAAAAACATTTAATAAAAATTAGAGCACATGGGCTTCCAATGAAATAGTTTCTGTTGCCTAAAATTTTTCAGTTACAAATTACTGGGTTATGTAGACACATCTCGTTTAAGGACCCAGCTTCGGTCCTTACAACTAGGGCACTCCCTAAATCTGTCGCCAAATGAGGAACTGTATATAGTATATGCATTACAACATCCAGAACAAACTCATGGTCAAAGGAAATTCCAACATGATGACTTTTCTTTCACATACATAACTTACATGTGGGATCCAGTTCTACCCAGTCCTTTGTCTCAGCGCAACCCACCAGGGAAATGCCTAGCCAGCCTCGCAGGACACAGAGGTACTGAGCCCAGCCAAGCCCAGAACCCCAGAGCTGCTCATCAGGGACTGGCCAGCATAGCTGCAGGGCCTTAGAGAACTTGAGCTCTGCCCATCAGAGCACAAGGTGCGAGTTCCATTGTTCAGAGGTACAGCAAGCACAGCAGGTCCTACAGGTTGTGAACCCACCCAACCAGGAGCAAGGCCCTGGCACTATACACCTGGGACTTGCCCAGGCTTGCCTTGCACTCCAGAGGTTCTGAATTCCCCGCAGTCAGATACAAGGTCCAGGTAGTGCCACACTCTGTGGTGCACTCTGCCTAGACGCCTGGGTCTCAGAGGTCTTGGCCCCCACCCAGTAAGGTGGAGGCTCCAGCAGCACAATTCAGGAGTGCACTCTCACTAGCTGTGCAGAGGATCCAACTCTACCCAGTCCCGCATCTCAGGGCAACCCACCAGTGGTACACCCGGCCAGCCTTGCAGGACACAGAGGTACTGAGCCCAGCCCAGCCCAGAGCCACAGAGCTGCTCATCAGGGACTGGCCAGCATAGCTGCAGTGCCTTAGGGAACTTGAGCTCTGCCCATCAAAGCACAAGTTGCAAGCTCCATTGTTCAGGGTTGTGGCCTGGGCAGGAGGTAATGGAGGTTGCACACCCGCCAACCAGGAGCAAGGTCCCAGCACTATACATCTGGGACTTGCCCACGCTTGCCCGGCACAGCACTCCAGAGGCTCTGAACTCACAACCAGACACAAGGTACGGGTGGTGTCACACTCCAGGCTGCGCTCCGTCTAGCTGCCTGGGTCTCAGAGGTCTCAGGCCCCACCCAGCAAGGCAGAGGCTCCAGCAGCACAGTTCGGGAGTGTGCCCTCAATAGCTGCAGAGAGGAAACAGCTCTACCTAGTCCCACTTCTCAGCTCAACACACCAGGCGTATGCCCGGCCAGATTAGCAAGACACATAGCCTGGCACCCCAGAGCAACACAAAAAAGTACATCAGGGGAACACATGGCCAACCTCACAAACCACAGAACAAAAGGGTCCAGTGCCACAATCTGGGAGTGTTCCCCAGCTAGCCATGGGGATATTGGAGAATTGAATTTCTACACAACACAGTGTTCTAGTGCAATTCACTGGGAGGCTGCCTGCCCAGCTACACAGATCCCAGAAGAAAATAACAAAATGAAAAACCAAGAGGCAGTATTGGCACCCCAGCCCACTGAGAACAAACACAAGACACACTTCAGGGGAAGACACTGGGAGTCACACAACTGACCTATCTGAAATGATAGCAAATGCAGTAAAGAAACAGCTCGATGAAGCTATAGAGAAACTCAAATTGGAAATAATCTCTCAGCTAAAAAATGAAATGACAATCATTATGAAAGAAATGTTGTGTGTATCTAAAAAAGATCAAGAAAAAATACAAGAACATAGAAAATGATGGAAAGTCTGAATGAACAATATAAGACTCAAACAGAATGCATGAAATAGATTCAAAGGGAAATTCAGGAAATGAAAAATTCCATGGAAAGTTTGAAAAACCACTTGAAAAAAGCTGAAGATAGAATTTCAGACCTTGAAGACACCATGGGAGCTTATGATCACGAAAGATAAGATCTCTTAAAAATAATAAGGAACTAAGAAACAACAATTCAACAGTTGAAAGATGATGCCAAGAGAAATAGCATAAGACTAATAGGCATAAATGAAAAAGCAGGGGTCAATACTAATACCTGTGAAGACTATTTGCAAAAATAACAGCAGAAAATTTCTAAAACATGGGAAGAGAATCTCACATACAGGTAAGTTAGGCATACAGAACCTGAATTAACCATAACCAAAATAAATCTTCACCCAGATATATAATAATTAGGGTAGCAGAAGTGCAGCACAAGAACAAAATAGTAAAAGCTGTCAGAGAAAAGAAACAGATCACCTATGAAGGAAAGCCTATCAGAATCACGGCAGACTTCTCAACACAAACTTTCAAGTCAAGAAGAGCTTGGAGTGAAGTATTTCAAATCCTGAAAGAAAAAAACTTTCAATGCAGATTGATGTACCCTGCAAAACTATCCTCAAAAACTGATGGAGAAATAAGATACTTCCATGAAAAAGAACAAATGAAGAAATTTATGGCTACCAAACCAACACTACAAAGAGTACTGAAAGACATTCTAGAAAGAGGCAAAGATAGCTACAAATATAAGAAGAACTACAAAAGGAGACCACTAAGCAGGGCAAACAATTAAACAGAACATGTAGAAAACCAACAACAGAAAGATATGACAGGGATGAGTCAATACGTATTATTTATATCAATCAATGTAAATGGTCTCAACTCACCAATAAAAAGAAACAGACTAGCAGAGTGGGTTAAGAAACAAAACCCAGCAATATGCTGTGTACAAGAAACACATTTCACTCAAAAGGAAATTTACAGACTAAAAATCAAAGGCTGGAAAACAATACTCCATGCAACAGGAATCCAGAAAAAAGCAGGGATAGCTATTACGTTTGCAGACAATACGAACTTCAAACTGAAAATGATCAAAAGAGATAAAGAAGGTCACTACATACTTGTTAGGGGAAAACTTCAAGAGGAAGAGATTACAATCATAAATATATATGCAACGAATATGGGAGCACCCAACTATGTAGGACAATTCTTAATAGACGTGAAAAACCAAATAAACAATAATACAATTATAACAGGGGATCTTAATACCCCACTGTCACAGAGAGACAGATCAACCAAACAAAAAATCAGCAAAGAAATAACAGAACTGAATCAAA
>RJWM01026803.1:0-27568 GCA_004363535.1 Dasyprocta punctata
GTGTTGAAAGTCATAGTCTCTTGCATGGTGGACTGGTCCCAAGGCAGGAAGGGTCTAGCTGAGGGAAGCTGTTCATACATGGTGAGCAGAGAACAAAGGGAGGACCTGGGAGGGAGACATACCCTTCCAAGTCATGCTGCCCTTGGCCAGCCTCCTCTGACCAGGCCCCACTTCCTAACAATACCCTCAAAATCCATTTGCCTGTCACAAATTCCACCTCTAATTACATGCTGCTTTGGGGGACCAGTCCATATCCAAACTGCAGCACTGATGGCTTGGGCATTCACTTTCTAAGTTATCTTGGAGAATAAGAAAGGAGGATTGAGCCTGGAGGAAAGATCCAAGCTTAAATAGCACTTGTAAAATATACAGATTTAAAGTTAAAAGAAAATAACACAAAAAAGTCTTAGATGTAAAGATATCAGAGGGAAGGACATATATTCTAATCCACTTAATTCTTTCCATCTTCACAAACAAAATCCTAGTCCATATAATAAACAGTTTCTCTCTGGGACCTGACATGTTTCCTTTGTTTCACTGTTGTTTAATGTACAGTTCATTCTTTATACCACAGCCTGAGCAGCCTCTTCAAAAATAGAAAACCTAGCTTGGCACCTACTGTCTGCTTTCTGTCACATGTAGCATGCAGTCCAAGCTCTTTATCTTGATTCAGGGACTTTAGTTAATCTAACGCTGACCCACCCTCTTACTTCTCTCACCCTCTTTCTTTTATACATCCTCCCCTATTCTTCAGCAACACTCACCTTCTTTTTCTAGTGTGACCAAAAGAAATTCATTCTTGCCCTGGCACAGATAATCTCTCCTCACTGAAATCCATTTCTTTCTACTTTTGCATAACTGCTGCTGTCATCATTAAGATCTTAGACAAAATACAAGACCTTGTTGACACTAAGGCTAGAAAAATCCCCTTTTAACCCTCATGTTGCTCTATTGTCTTATCTTGTTTATCTTCTTCATAGTACTTTATTGGTTTTCGAATTTCTCTTATGTTCTTGTTCATAATTATTAGTCTCTGAATTAGGATGGATGCTCCTTAAGGAAAGTGTTTAAGATAAATTGGGAATGTTTTTCAGGAATCCAGGCATGGACTTGAAAATGTTTATGTGGAATGCTGTATTTTGAAAATGAAAGACACATGATGAAATTCAGATATATTGCAAAACTAGAAACAAGTGGTTTCTATGTCAAGATTCAGATTAAAGTGCGAAGACCTGATGGTAATGCCATTGAGTAAAGTGGAAAATTTAAGCATTATTTACACTGTGAGTTACAGAAGATGCTAGTTATCGGCATGTTGCCTACTAAATTATAATCACATGGAGATCAAGTCAGGAATGAACTGACTCTGGCATGTGGCATCCATTTCCAAGTAAGACATACAACAAAACATGTTATTGTAACTTCATATGAGGAACTGAGAAGTGATTTTTCCTCCCTTGTCAAAGTCTAGAATCTAAGTAGAAGCTGAGCAGAACACTCACAATTCTTGAAGCTTCTGTCTAAATCTTCTGCTTCATGGAACTTTGGGTTCTGCTTCTTTCTTTTGGCCAAAATTTACACTAGCCAAACAAAATTAAGACTGGAGATAAGGTTTCTATAATTCCTGCTTCAAATCTGACTTGTTTTAAAAGTAGCTTTATCATAGAAACAAAATAAAAAGATTGAAGGAATTTTATATGTACCACCTGAAATCTTCTACATTAAAAAGATTCCATTTCTATTTATCAGAGTAATAAGTTGTTTTATATTGATGTGAGTATAAAACATATGGGTCTTTTTCTACTCTCCTGAAATCATGGAAAGATAATTGATGCATGCATAACTTTGACAAATTATTCTTCCTATTGGTGTCAATATGTTGCTATAATTTTCAAAATATATGTACTTCAAAAATCTTGTAACACAGGAATGATTTTTAATTGGTGAGGGAATATTAAGCTGTAGTAGCATATAGTCCTCAAAATCTCAGTGGGCTAAATAATAATGACAGTTGTCCAAGAGTGCTGTGGAAGGAGGCAGGGTGACTCTTCTTTACATATTCAGGGACTGAGAAGGATGACAACTCTGTTATCTTCAACCAATGTCTGCTGAGGTTGATCTAGTGTGGTCCTTAGTCAGAAGGTGGAAGAGCACAGAGACTTATACAGACACTTTCAGTGACCAGGTATCAGGTGGCATTTCCACAGATCTTTTCCGTTTTCAGTCTATTGGCTTGAATCTCAGCCAAACAATCACTGCAAACTCAAGGGAAGTGTGGAGGTGGAATTTACTGGCATCTCCAGGAAGGAGAATGTCTTGGTTACTCTTACTTTTGTCGCTTTGCTGGGACAAAATACTTGACACCCAAAATGAAGGAAGGAAATGCTTATTTATCTTACAGTTTGTGGAGGTTTCAGTCTATAATCAGCTGGCTCTATGAGAAAACAAGCCTCTTCTCCTCTTTTATACTGTATGCAGACCACCCCCACTCCCTAGGGCAGATGCAGCACTCACAAAATCTCTTTGTCCTCCTCTTGCATAGGATGAGGCTATTTAAAAGTAAGAACCCTGACTTCCTACTGATTCTCTCAGTTAAACTTCTAAACTTCTCAAGTTGACACAATGTATCAACCGTAACAATCCACCCCTTGTCAACTTGGCAACCAGACATGTTTCTTTAAATCCACTTCCAGATACAAAGGCATGCTTAGGCTTAACATTTTTCAACTTAACAATTCTTAAGAGCCAGCATTAAGTCTATCAACACTATATTACATTAAAACCATAACATTTTCCCCCTGGTCTCCCAAAGACTCATACACATCCCTTTATGCAAAAGGCATTTAGTCCATCTGCAAGAGTTGCCAAAGTTCTAACAGTTTCAGTATTGCTGAAAAGTTCAAGTCACAAGTCTCTTCCAAGATGGAAGGTAAACTCTTAGTTGCATACCCCTGTACAAATGAAAACAAAGTTAAACATTTCCAACCTGCAATGGTACAAGATAAACATTCCCAATCCAAAATGTAAGAACAGGGGAATACAAAGGATTGGGACCAAAACAAGACCAAAATCCAGCAAGGCAGACATCAAGTCTTGTAGGTCTATGTGCACCATTTGAGACAATCTGTGGCAAACTGTGAGCTCCAGAGGGCTTGTGTGGTTCCACCCCCATGTCACTTCTGGTGGTTACCAATCCCACAGCTTCCCTCTTGGGCTGGTTTTGCTTCCTCATTGCAGGTTTCCTTAGATTATCCATGTTCCTGGCTTTTCCAAACTTCTGAGTTCTCCATTGCACCTTTGGCTTCACCCTCGCAGCTTCACATACTGCCCTCTCAGGGGCACACTGCCTGGCCTCCCAGGCCTTCTGAAATTGGGGTAGAAGCCTTTTTAATCTCAGAACCTTTGCACCACGTGGATTATGCCAAGGTCTGCTGCCAGCTAGAGTGGTATCCAGGCTCTCCTCTCTCTTGGCTGCAGGGGTTGAGTTTCTGGATCCCTCGGCACTCTGAACCTGATTCTGAGGAACAGATTCCCTATGCTGTCTTTATTCTGAAACCTGGTGCAGCCACCACCACCATTCTGGAACATGATGCTCTGCGGCTTTCTCCTCCAAACAAAATCTTTCACTTTTGCAGTTCCGAGGCTGCAAAGCATGGGGACCAACTGTCTCTTCCCATGATGCCCACAGGCAATCTTTTTTGTTCTGTTCCTTCTAAGCAATGGAGATCACAGCTCTGTCTTTACAGTCCACAGCTTTACTGGGGCTTCCTTTCTGACCAAACTCACAACATTTTAAATCACCCTGCTGGACTCTGCTCTTGATTCACAGCATAAATCTGGCTGAAAGCCCCTGACAATAGCCATGCCACTGCCTCAACATTAGACCACCTTGAAATTTCTTCTGCCAGATTAATTAGTCCATCACCCTTAATCTTAGTCTCAGGCAAAGTCTCTGGACACAAGCAAAATGCAGACAAACTTTCTGCCAAGCCATAACACACATTGCCTGGAGTTCAACCACCAATGTAATCCTTCTTCCCAGCAGAAACCTCCTGAGCCTGGTCTTTACTGTCAGGCTTTCTATCAGTCTTCTGGTCTCCTGAGCTCTGACCAGAATCTCCCAGGCACAACATCCTGAGTCATTCAAATTCTATGCATTCAGGCAACACCTCTCAACCTTTCCAAATTCTACCCACAAGTCTTTTCCAAAGGCTCTTGAACCACATGGTCAGGTACAGTCATAGCAACAACCCCACTCCTCTGGTACCAAATTCTGTCTTGGTTACTCTTACCTTTGTCTCATTGCTGAGACAAAATATATGACATCCAAAATGAAGGAAGGAAAGGTTTATTTATCTTACAGTCTGTGGAGTTTTGCATCCATAATCAGCTGGCTCCCAGGCAGGATGGCATGGCACTGGGGCAACACTTCAAGACAACAACCAGAGCAAAAGCAGCCAGAGTAGAAGGGAGAAAACAAGCCTCTTCTCCTTCTTTATAGTGTATGCAGGCCCCCCAACGCCCTAAGGCAGATATAGCACTCAAAAATTTCTTTGCCCTCCTCTTGCACAGAATGAGGATATTTACAAAGTAAGAACCCTGGCTCCCTGCTGAGTCTCTCAGGTAAACTTCTAAATTTCTCAAGTTGAGACAATGTATCAACCATAACAGAGAGGTAATGGGTAGTTGTGAACTGGCAGTAGGAACAGTTGCAAACTTTTCTGTAATTATCAGAAACACCGTATTCACAAAATGCTCAAGCTATTTTAAGGCTACCTGTCTTATCAGTTTGTTATGTATCTGAGTTTGGGTGTTGACAACCTACCTTATTATTTAGTATTTTTATTCTGAAACAATATGTGCAAGGGCCAGACTTTGTATGTCTACATTACATTCTTTCAGAGAACAAGTGATTATATAAAATTTTCAGCAGAATTCTGGAGGCCTTCCTTCTCCTCTGATTAAAAGGCACCCATTTTCCTTTCCCCATGCCTTTCCCAAGGTTCTTGTTATAATCTTCAGCTACATTTCGTGGGAGAGCTGGTGAATGGAAACACTCTCCCAGGAGGATCATTGGTTCTGAGTGGATGTTGATTTGTTTCAGTTTGCAGACAATAGCTACCCAGATGTTTTTGTTAGTTTAAGACAAATTACCACAGATTTGAGGTGATTTTAATTTTTCATTAAACATGAAGCAAAGAGAAAATGCAATGACATTTAAAATTATCCAGCATTGATCTTTTAGTTTTATTGTTTGGAGCCCTAACTTTTGACGTTTTATCATTTATTTATTTATTTGTTTTATCCTTTTGAGACAGGGTCTCTCTATGCAATGCAGGCTGACCTTGAGCTCACGTTGTAGCCGGGGCTGGTTTCAAACTTGCAAAGATCCCTCTACCTCAACCTGCTGAGTGCTGGGATTGTAGGTATGGACCACCCTACCTGGTTGAGCCCAAACTTTAAAAAAAAAAATAAATATACCAGTGAAAAATATTTATTAATCATCAGGATGGAATCTGTCCTGTATCTATGAAGAACTGGTACCTAATCACTCTTCAAAACATGGCAGTCTCCTGGTACAGCCCAGACCAAGTTATGACAGTTTGGGGTGCATACACCTATGTTTGCTTCCAGTCTTGATTGCAATGGAATGTGTAAATTTAAACAAATGATATACAGTTGGCCTTCCGTGTCTGCAGGTTCCTTATTCCCTGAGTCAATCAACCACAAATGGGAAATATTTGGGGGAAAATATACATTAGTACTGATTGAGCTTGTACAGATGTTTTTCCTTGTAATTATTCCCTAAAAAGTATTTACCCGGGGTTTATATTGTATTTAGTGCAAATGTACATTGTATTTGGTACACATTATTTGGTACATTATATTTAGTGTAAATGTACATCATGTTTGGCACAAATTCTGAAGATGATTTAAAGTATGAAGGAAGGATGTGTACAGGCTGTGTGTAGATATTATGCCACTTTGTCTAAGAGATTTGAAGATCTGTAGGATTTTATATTATCATGAAGGTATCCAGGAACCAATGACCCAAGTTATTTTCTTTGGCCTCAAATTTCTCATTTATAAGAAATAAAGTGTTGGTTGAGATGACTTTTAAGTATTCTTAGACTATTAACACTTTCCAAGTCAAAAGTCTAAGACATACGAGTTCTATAACATAATTGGACTTTGATGAATAGAGGTCAATATAGTCAAGAATAGCCTAAGAAAATCTGTCAAAAAGAATGAAGATTTATGCAGGGCTTTGGGGACTAGAAAAATACAGAGAAGGGAAAGAACACTAATTTTAAAGTAAAAATAATCAAACAAATGTTTATTATGTTTATATTTGATGCCAAATCCTATATGAGAATGAAAAAGACAAACTTTGGTTTCTGGTTTTATAGAGATAATAGTCCAGAAAATGAAGAGATGAGACAGTAAGCATCATGTATATATAGCAATAAGTGTTTTTGCATCTTTAAGCAGAGTATTAATAACAGAGAAATGAAGGTTGAAGTTGGATAGATACAGAATATCTAACGATGAAGGTCTTGAATCCCAGGTGGAAGAAGGATTTGGTGTCATGATTTCTGAATTGAGATGACATTTGATAAAAGTAATACTGAGGAAAGAAAAACGTGTGGGGTGAATTGGAGTACTTTTCCATAAATCTTTGTTTAACACTCTTACTATTCTGAAGCTTACATAAACAGAGTTATTCAGAGATAGACACAGTGACTCCATTGGTCACTAACTTCCTCTGGGTCCCCTCTTTACCAGTCATTACTTGACTGTCAGTCCATGACTGAGACTTTACAAGTTGGTCAGTCTTAGTACTACTGTTTGCCATCTGCAGATATGACCCAGTAAGTACTTGCAATTGGCTAATATAAGCAGATTGATCTGTTTCACTGAGTGGGACTGCACATGTTTCATGGCAAAGATTAGAGAGTGATTCAGCATTCATAAGAAAATGTAGTAACAAAAGGTTAGTAGAGCAGTCCTAGGAGTGGAGCCATATTGGGAGCAATTGCAGAAGGAAATGGTCTGGATTTATTATCTACATTAAAGATATTGTGGGTCCCATGGATACCCAGAGTGTCATGGAGACCCAGCTAATAGGTTTTTTATTGGATTATTGTCAGGCTGCTGCACCTGCTTTGAGAATGAACGCTTGCATAGTTTCCTGGCAGAGGCTACAAGCTGAGAAGCTGAGAATAATCACTGGGGTTGGAAAGCGAACTGATTGTTTTTTAGAAGTTTTCCCAGGACTGCAGGGCTGATCTCCTAACTGTGGAAGTAGAAGAGAAACTTAAAAATCCAGAAAATAGAAAATTCAGTTCAGATGCTCAGATATTGCTTTGGATTAATAATACCCACATAAAATAAGATTTCCCGGATAGCACCCTGAAGCACTAACTTTAGTTAGATAATCAATTATTGAACCCACATGATTCCTCTCTAATCTTCTTCTGCTAACTGCTTTAACTATTAACCTTATCTTTTATCTCCTCTGACTTTCCTGGGTCATTCTTTTATGTTTTGTCTAGTTAGTAAATATAGACATGATTATTCTTGGAATTTGAGAATTATTATGGATAGATATTCCATACAACTGAATTAGAAATCTAGGGCTTGTTCAGTAATCCAAACAGTGATCTGGAACAATTATAAAAGTAATTCTAGATTTTTGATCTATTTTCTACTAATTCTTGGAGGTAATTACCTAAATCACCCAGTTACCTAATGAGATGATAGTTTATGTACCTCATTCTTCTCTTTCCTCTTCATTAGTCACCAAGATTATTATTCTACTCCACTGGCTCAACAAAGAAATGAATGAATAAATAAGTCTGGGATGATCCAGCATGAAACTAAGATTAGCAAACCTGGGTCATTGCATTGTAACATGCACCTACATAGTCATGAAAAACAACGCCTGACTGCTTTAAAAATCTTTGAATGTCTGCCATAGACTGGTGCCTTCTACCTGGAAGAGGATAGCTTTGAAGAAGTGGCAGGGATAGTTATAGTCATGACTAGTGTAGGTTACGATGCAGCAGTAGTAGTCTTTCAGATTCTTACTTCTGTGTTTTTTTTAAATAGTTCTCCAGGAGAAGGGTTTACAGGACATATGCATGAGAGGCATATACTCTTAAGGTTCTTGTGTTGTGGAATACTCTGTCCAGGCAGGGGATTTATCTAACAGTTCTTTGGTACCTCCCTCAGATGTGTAGGATGATGGAGCCTTTGAACTGGAAGGTCTATTATAGCTTCATTGCCAGAGTACAGATCAGAAATTTGACTTGAGGAGGGCTCCTAGTACTGGCAAATCCATGATTGATCTCAGGGTTTCTGACTCAGTACTTTTTCCATTACGCATTTCCTAGCAGCCTCTGCCTTGTTGAGCACATCTCACTTCCCTTCTCTGAAGATTTATACTTTATCAGGTGGTTCATAAAAGACAAAAAACTTTTAAAAATTAAAATAATTTTTATTTGCAGTTTTAGACATCTATAGATTAGTGGGTATATTTTGGAGCAAGACACCTGCTCCTTGAGCCACTCCATATTAGGCAGTTGCCTATTTAGACCTCTTTTAAGGCAGGTACAGGTGAGTAGCAGAAATATATTTATAGGTATTCATCAGTCCTGACAAGCAACTACTTTCAACCACCCCAGACCAACAGCCAGGAGCAGGCTTTCTGGTTTTAGGTCTGCACAGAGCCTGTCTGCCTGTTTATTTGGAACTGTTCCTGCAAATTTGGTGAGAAGCCCAAGGCAGCCAGCACTGAAAAGTGAATCATTGAGAAGCTCTGCCTCGGAATTTGGGATTACTGGCTCCCAGATTCTCAGGCCAGCTTTGGAATGGTGCCCTGAGGGCTGTTTCCAATATTTTATTTGTTAAGTTTTCTTTCTAACTTGATTAATGAGAAATGAATGCAGTTACTTTTGTGGATGTTTTGCAGTCATATGCTCTGCAATGTGTGGAAACACCACAGGGCTGGGAATCTGGAGGCACCCATTCCACTCCCAAACCCGCCACAGATTACCACTGTGACTGAGAAGCAAATAGCTTCATTTTTTTAAGTCCAAGTTTCTTTGGTTATAATTTGAAATGGTTGGCACTATATTTTCTCTCTCTGGCATCTTCTTTTTATTGTAGGGACTCTTAATTATTCTACCTTCTTGACAAAATTTTAGGTGTACAATGCAGTCTTGGTCATGATAGGCATAATATTGTACAGCAGATCTCTGTAAGTTATTCATCTTGTAGAACTGAAACGTTGTACCCTTGAATTAAAACTCCCATTTCTCGTATCCTTGATCCCTGGCAACCACCATCCTATGCTTTGTTTCTGTCAGATTATTTGATATATTTTTTACAAGTGAAATTACACCATACTTGTCTTTTTGTGGCTGGCTGATTTCACTTAGCATGATGTCCTCCAGGTTCACCCATGTTGCTGCATACGGCAGGATGCAAATCCTCTCTAATATCATCACTTGCTAGATCTCTGGGTCACAGATATTTTTAAAATATGAGTATCATGAACACAAAGCTGCTGTACTCCAAGAGGTCAACTCACACACTTGAGCATGTTGCCCTATGAAATTGAAAAACTCTAAGAGGAGGGAAAGAGCCTGCACCTGATTATTGCTTAGTGATGCTCTCAGCCTCATGTTGGCTGCTGACCTTTGTAATCAGTGCTGCCTGAGCTGCTCGGTATATTCTCTGGACGAGTGAGCAGGTGGATGTTAAGAGCCTTTTCACTGATTGCACTGCTTTTCAGAGTTGTGTATGCTTGGATGAGTGTCTGCTCTAAGAGAAGGCAAGGCTCCAAGGAAATACACGGAAGAGATTCATCGGAAAAACCACTGCCCTCAGAATGAAAAGCCCCAGTATCCAGTTCCTTCTGACCTGTGAAACCAGGAGTGTCTTTATGGAAATCTTCCAGCCTGTGTAGTGTTGGTTTCATTGAATAAGACAGCATATGTGCAATAAGTTTATCAGGAAATTAAAGAAATATAAAATTAGTCTTTCAAAGAGTAGAATGTACAGGAAAATATTAGTTACTAGTATAAAAATTAGGAAAAGTTTTAACTAAGAATAAAATCCTCTGCTAAATTTTCAACAAGAAGATGTTGTGAGATTTGAAACACACCATAAGTAAGAAAAAACAAATTACTCCTCAAGCTTAGTCACAGTTCCAGTCTCCATTCTTGATGATTCATCACTGTGTGTGGAGTGAAGAGATCGGACTTGGCTCTCAAGGCCGTATAAGGATCCAGCTCCCCCTTGGAAACTATTTATATCCCAGAAAGTCCAGGTGTTCAGGGGGAAATACTTTTCAGGCATTAAATGTTCCCCATGGTTTTTCTTTCTTTCTTAAAAAAATTTTTTTTTTCCTTCTTCTCCACTTGGAAAGGCAATTTAGTAGGGATATCTTCTTGTCATGTCCAGAGGGATTTAAACAGAGAGGCAATAGTATGCCCTAGGAAGTACAGCATAGATAAAAGATTTGAAGATAAGGACAAGCATGATTTATAGCTGAGCAGCTCACACCACTTGCTACCTTCCTTGTTAGTTCAAACCTCAGGGCTGTTTGGGTCGCAAGTACTCTGGCAAGGCACAGTGTGGGCAGCTCCACCATCCATTGAAGTCTTTTGCCTTTCAAACTCAATATGAAATCATTGCTGAGATAGTTTACCTTCAACATGCCCAAACCAAACACATCCATCCCCTTGCCCTCAAAACCTCCTTTCCCATTTTGCCAAATATTGCTAATATGTACTGAACTTCCCACATCAGAAACATGTGTGATTCTAGACTTCATCCTTTTTTTATACCCTCTATTCATTCATCTTCATATGTATTTTTTATTATCTTTTTTTTTGTTGTTGTTGTTCTTGGCATGTTTACTTTAGGTCAGGTGCTATTTGCAATGTGTTGATTTAGGTTAGTGCAAGGATGGATGTGGAGGTAGATAACAAACTGGAAAGATACCTACTGTATCCCATGCAGTTCCCATCCTGCGTGTCGGATAGGCCCATGATGAAGATGCTAACATCTCCCCTTCTATTATTATGTAACCATAATGGAAAGAATACTTTTTCAGTATTAATCATGTGCTAAGCACTATGTACCATTTTACTTTGCTGTGTTATGCCTCATTATCTGTCTCTCTTTTCACCGCTTCCACATAGTCTTATATTCAATTGTTTTGTGGGTTCCCCAGGCCTTCTTTCCAACATTCTTCACATTCCATAGAAACCGAGGGGTTTCTTCCTCAATCTGGCTGAGCACCCCTCCCTCTTTTTATTCCCCCTCTGCTCCCCAAAGAGTCTCTACTTATTGTTCTAGGACTTTCTCCCTGCCTATGTCCTTGCCATCCAAAAGCCCACAGCACCTCCTTTCCCTCCATTTTCTCTTGAAGCCTCGACACCAGCTTTTACTTTTGGTTAGCATTCTTGTTGTTCATTTCCTCTCAGGAGTATTCCCCATCTTCCTAGCCAATTCTAGTTCCTCTTATGGTCATGTTTTTTGTTC
Organism: Dasyprocta punctata; assembly: GCA_004363535.1. NCBI lineage: Eukaryota > Metazoa > Chordata > Mammalia > Rodentia > Dasyproctidae > Dasyprocta > Dasyprocta punctata. The sequence continues at coordinate 11,557 of RJWM01026803.1, forward strand.
CATCTGGCAGCCACTTCTTGCTTTAGTGTCAGCACCTCAGTGTTTTTATTTTTAAAGAATTCTCTATTTCCCATGAAGTAATTTGAACAAAATGCATATTAGGTGAACTGGTATCCCTAGAAAAGAAGCGGGTATGGGACTAAGGTTGAGCAAATAAGACTCTCTAGAAACTGTTTTAACATGAAGTGATTCATGGAATCAGGAACTATTAGAAGTGGTTATTCTGATAACAATTCCTGCTCCCCATACCCTAGGCACATGCTTTGCTTCTAGTTTTCTAAGGCCTGCTTTGATGAGGCTTTCTTAAACCATTTGAATTACTCAAATCCTCTCTGTGTTTATCTAAGCCAGAATTCTCTTCTATTGGTTACAAAGAACTCTGGTCAACACATGGGCCCTTGCTGGAACAAAACTGCATGCTCTGCTTGTCTTTGTTATGGTTATTATCTAAAATTTCCCCCAAAAAGATTCAATGTAGCTAAGACTTGGTTGCAAGCTAATCGGCTTTGGATGGTTGATTGGATCACAAGGGTTTTTACTTCATCAGTGGATTAAGACATTGATGAAACCATAATGTGATTGTGCTATTGGGAGGTGATGAAAACAAGATGTGGGCCTAGTTGAATGGAATAGACTGTGACTCTGACCTTGGATACTAGATCTCACCACTGGCTCCCCCTTCCATTTGAATCTTCTCTCTCTGCTTCCTGGCTGCCATAGGCTGATCAGCTTTCCTCTGCCATACCTTTCCACCATGATCTTTCTGGCTCACCGTAGGCCTGAAGCAATAGATCCTCCTGACCATGGACTGAAATCACCTGAGGGGCTGACTAAAAAAATTTATGTTATGCTATTTTCAACAATAGCTCCTAAAGCCACCATGCTATATGTGCTCACCAAAGAAGGCAATGATTCTTCTTGGTAGTCAATGCTACCATAATCTCTAAGCTGGTACTGTCTGGAAGTGTTCATCACCAGCAAAGTACTATAATTAAGAGACAATTACTGTTGTCAGGCCTAGGACCACAGCTGAACCAGCTATAATCCACATGAGCAAAATGAAAGTCCTGTGCCTGACTCTTGACACATGTGTACCTATTTACTAAACTTTGAGACCTCTGTTGAATATGGTATTTAAAAAGTCTAATGTATCCTAGGTTGTTCTTGCCATCAAAACAGCAAAGGCAGATAGTGCAGTCTCCACTTCAGTTCTGCTTTTGAATGTCATATAAATGACCAAACCTATATCCCTGTAGAACACTAGCTGCAAGGGCCTCTGGGAAATGTGTTTTTCACTTCTTTGAATTCTGAAGGCCAGGGAAACCTACTGGATAGGGAATATGAGGGGGAAGTCAAATATGACTGACTAATCCACCATATTTATTGCAGTCATCTTTTACTTCTTTGCCAATTTTACCCTTTATAATCAATAGGCTGCTGCAATTGCCATGTTCTGTTGATTTCTTTCAAAAATACAGAATCCATTCTTCTCTACTCTATTTCTCCTTCTAATATAGTGCTTTGAGTCTCAGATCTATATTCCTGTAGCAATATTGTTGCCTGCTACTCTTTTAATATCTTTCCATTAAACCCAGGTTGTTTTATTCAATACATTGTCCTTCCATTGTTTATTCATCGCATTCTTTAATCACCTATTGACAGACTATGATATGCTTAATACCTGCATGTTCAAAATCAAATTAGGATAGTGCATGCCTTCAGGGTGCTTAATTATCTTATGATCATAGTAGTGATGGGGGTCCATAAAATTAAATATTTCTCATGATGTTTATGCTCAGTGGGAAAAAATAGATAACAAACATGTAAACCAATAAATCATTTCTCTACTGTCACATCAATTTTGTGGCTAGCACCTTCAATACTCTCCTCAAGAATTGAATTAATTCTCAAAACCTGACCTTGATTTTCAAAATCCTTTATTCTATGTTCTCATTTGTCTGTCTCAGCCCTTGTATAGAAACTCATCTCAGTTAAACACAACTCAAGATACTTTAATCTTCTTCCTGGTCTATTGCATTTGCTTAATCAAAGGTCTACATCTTTTTTATTCTTTGTCCTTCAAGTCTATTTTCCACATAATGTCTGGTGTGATCTTTTAAAACACTGTTCATGAAACTCATCAGTGGCTTCTCAATAAAAGTAGAACAAAATTCAAATTCTTATCATGCCTTTGGATTCTGCAGGACAACTACCTATTACCCTGTGGTCTCACCTCACAAAATTATGCCTCTTTCTACTTCCTTTGTTTAACACTCTAGGTCAGTGATGGGGAATCCTTTAGAGACTGAGTGCCCAAACTGCAGCCCTAAACCCACTAACTTATCACAAAATGCCAACTGTGCCCATATGTGTGCTATTTATTCAATGCTCAGATGCCGGGGTGAGGCTGAGGCAACTTGGCTTGCATGCCAACAGAGAAGGCTCTACATGCTTGCTGCTGCACACATGCTATAGGTTTGCCATCACTGCTCGAGGTTCTTCCACACTGAACCACTTGTCCCTTCTGCCCAGAATACTTTTCCCTGAGACCTTTACCTACATCATTCCCATCTCTCAGTTTTCAGATCAGGTTCTACCTCCAAAGAGATGCCTATGTGCCAATTATACCACTCCCTTTCTGTTCTACTACCTTCTTTAATTTCCTTTCTACCACTAATAACCACCTGAAGTTATTTATTTGTTGACTGTTTTATTCATCTTCTGAATACTCTGAAGAGATAGATGTTGCTCTGAGAATTTTGTAATAGGATGTATTGACTCCTCTGAGTTCTATTGCCTCTTCTTACATGAATTTAATAAAAAAATGAATCCCCGGTACAAAAACAAAACAAAACAAAACAAAACAAAACAAAACAAAACAAAACGAAGTTGTCAAGTTAAAGACCAGAAATTCTAAGTACTATAGTGAAGGGCAGACAAGGCCACTTACTGGAATAGTTTGTTGTTTCACCAAGTTATTAAAGTATTTATAGTTCCAAGGGGCTGTCTCTGCTGCAGTGACATATTCCTGTTCTCACAAGGCCTCTTATCTTAGTCTCTTATCCTTAGTCCTGGATGCTGCTCTCTAGACTTCTCAGATACAAGCAGAGCTCTTTGACCTGGCCATTTGCTTCTCACAACACTGATTATAATTCGTACAATTTTAACTACTGCATCAGCATTCATGAGATAACTTTAGCTGACATTAATTGTAGAATGGCCTAAGCCCTATTCCAGAAGAGGCCAATTGGCATCTAGAAGACAGAACAATCATGCAGACACATTTGACTTGGCATAAGCTATGTTTTATAATTTTTATCCAATATTCCAAAATTAGATTTCACAAGAAAATTTGGATATCCAGTTTGTGCTGAAAAATTAGGAGTTCTAGCATCTATGGGTTCACATTTTTGCATGGCAACACATGGCCAAGGGCAAACACCAACAGTTCTCTTCAAATGAGTCACACATTCTCTAATTCTGAGAGGTTCTTCCAGTCTCATAACATATGTTTAATATTTACAATCTGGTCCCTGCAGACTCTTTGAGTTTGAGACCCCTGCGCTATGATAATCATGGAATGATACTATGGGAAGCCACTGGGGAGCTCTACACAGGACAGTGATAGAATGAATTGCATTTTGAAAATATTGCTCTGGATGTTTTATGCATAACAGGCTGTACTGTGGCACGAACAGAGAAGGAGAACACAATACTTAACACCTATTAATATGACTTAAGATCATCCAGGTGCCTGCATGAAAACCTCAGTCCCATCCTTGATCTGCACTGATCACTTGCTCCCTGTTGAACCCTGGATGGTATGAAACAGTAAACTGATCTTCCTTCTTAAATACTTTCTCCTCTGAAGCTCATGAGAATGAAGTACATGTTATCCCTCTCCTGTTTCCTCCTGCTTATCAACTCTCATCTTCTTTGAACTTCTGTTTCATTATCTGGCTGAGATTTGCCAGGGGGCACCAGTCTCCAGTTTTATCCTGGTCCAAATCATGGCTGGTTTTTATGGTTTGCTCAGCTTGAGACTATCTTTTTTAGAGCTTGAGCTGTCTGATCACTGATGTTCTGGCTGGCAGAGAAGATTGGACATCCAGGTGAGTTTCCATTCTCCCCCTACCCCCCAGTTGTATTGGGAGCATCTCATCTGGAGCACACACAGCAGCAGTGATGGTTAGTGCTGACTTTCCCCTTGAAGACCAGTCAGGAGCCCATCCATTCCCTCACACATTTGTGAGAAGGATTCTTTCTGATTTTATTTTAGCCTCTGCCATATGATAAACTGCCCCTGATGCAGGCCAGGATACTCCCTACATTTTCTAGTGTCAATCATCCTCTCTAACACCATTCAGATGATATTTTTCAAATAGTGTTCATTCAGAATTCTACTGTTTCAATTGTATATGGGAAGTGTCACAAAATCACTTACCTAAAGTAAGAACAGTGTTATCCTCTGATACTGCTACTTACCTTAGGGCTAGAAACTCAGGCAGCCAGAGTATTTAACAAGGAACCAAACTGCTATCTAAGAAATGCTATTTAGTGATGATTAAAGCAATAGTAATTAAAGTAAAAAGAGAACTCTACCCATGCATATTGAAAATGAATGCTCTCAATTAATCAACTCATTATTATTAAATATTTACTAAACACCCACTGTGCAGGAGGCAAAAAGTTCTGAGAGAACATACCAAAAGACATGGTTCTTACCCTTGGGAACTTGTGATCGAAAGCAATTTAGACTTCAACTTGTGACAATATGCTCTGGCTGTGATTTTTTATAGATAAAACAAAGACTGCAGTTCAAAGCATCACTGAGCTCCAATTTAATCTACTGCTCACTACACTCCTCAGGTTTCAAATTCTCTCCTTTCCTCTCTGCTAGCTAGAGTGAGCACTCCTCCTAGCCTTTAAGTCTTAGCAAAGAGCTCACCTCCACTATGCATCCTACCCTGACCCTCCCTCCCAGCAGTCTTGATGGCTCCTTTCATACTTTCAGCAGTACCATATGTATCTATGAAATGCTTTATAACGTTACTTTGTAATTTTTCTTATGTAAGTCATTCCCCACCACCACTAGATTCTGAGTTTTGGAGGACTTGAAGCATATTTCACCTTTATATTAGTAATGTTACTAGATCTCAGTGTTAAGAGTCTGATAATCATCTCTCACCCATTCATTTAATTTTCAAATTTACTCAGTGCTGGACACTGATTGGGGTATATATTTGTGGACATGACATTTCACTGCAGATGTGCTGGAGACATATATGATGATGATGATGCCAGGAGTATAAAAGGCTGTCCTAATTTAAGTGTCCTGGGAAGCTTCCTTGCCAAAATGACATACAGATGAGGATGAAAGGGTTCAAAACAAGAGAGGAAGGAGTTAGAAGACTGGGGCTCAAAACTCAAACTATACTCTGAAGACCTAGGGACAGGAAATATTTTTGGATATTGCTCATCTTTAACATAAGTAAGAGTCATTCCATCTATACATTTTTGCTTCAATTATAGAATTGTTCTCCTTACCGAGATTGTCCTTATATTTGCTCATTTATTCTGCTCTGTTTTATTCTTCTAAACTGCATTTTAGTCTTTCCTTTCCTCTATAATACTTTATCTATTGATTCCAGACCATGACAATACTGCATTTTTGGTACAATTGTAACCATGCATCCTTTAACCTACTCATCTAATACTTAATCACATTTTTTGTATATACACATTTCCTTTACCTTTTTCAGTTTTGTTTGCTTGTTTTTGTTAGCCATCATAAAAATCCCAACCTACCATGTTTGGTTTCCTTTCTATTCAGGATGATGCTTCTCTGTCATGACTGAGAGAGTCAGAATTTTGACAGGTGAAATGGAGTCTCCAAAGGCCACTGAGATGGGATGGAAAAAAAATGAGAGTGCTCCTGTCCAAAACATAAAGGTAGGGAAGGAGAAATCAACTAAAGCAAATCCTTACTGTTTTGTCATTCGACATTTGATCTTGATTTGGAATATTATCTTTATCCTTCATTCTTCTGTACTCCTGCAGACTTGTCATTCACTATTCCTCTGATAACTCATATAGCACAGACTTTGGGATTATTTTAGTGTGTTTTGATATAACTGATGTAGAGCTTGGTGGTGACAATGGGCTTCTGCTGCTTGCATTTTTTTGGTAGATTTTAGATATACATAATGATAACATTCATCACAGGGAATTTGTATCTGTAAATGATTTTTTTTTTTTTTTTTGCGGCACTGGGAATTGAACCCATGCCCTTGTGCCTGCCAGACAGGCACTTAAGCCACTGAGCCAAACTCCCAGCCCTGGTTTTCTGAGGCAGGGTTGCACTATGTTGGCCAGCCTTGCGCTCGCGTTGTAGCCCAGGCCGGCCTCGAACTCACAACGCTCCTCCTACCTCAGCCTCCCGAGTAAATGATGTATCTTGTTACTTCTTTTTCCCCCTTTCCTCCCCTCCCTTCAACCTCACTTCCCTTCCTTATTTATAAAATTTTGTTTCAATTTTTTTCCTGCTATTTTCTTTTTTCTTGTCCTTTTTACCTTTCTCTCTTCCCTCTCCCATGTTTCCTCTCTCATTTGAGCATTTTGTTCCCATTTCCTGATATCTGTTATACATTTTGTTCCTTTTTTACACGTTTGGTTTCTTACCCCAGAGAAACAATGCAGTATTTAAACGTGTGTATGATTTATTTCACTTAGGAGTATGGTCTCAAGGTGTACCTATTAAGCTAGAAATGTCTCAAATATATTCTTCTTTGTCCATTCCTTGGTTGATTGGCATTTGGACTGTTTCTAAGATTTAACTATTACAAACTGTGTCACTACAAACATGGGCATGCATATATTATTGTGGTATGATGCTTTTAATTCTTTTGGGAAGATACCAAGAAGAGGAATAGCTGGGCTGAATGGAACCTCTAATCCTAGTTTTTTAAAGGAAACTCCATACTGATTTCCACAATGATTGTACCCATCTACACTCTCACCAACCATGGAGAAGGGTTCCTTTTTCCCCATAGCATTTTGGTTCTTATCTTGATAACAGCCATTCTTTCTGGAATGAGATGGAATCTCAGTGTTGTTTTAATTTGCATCTCTTGAATGGCCAGTGATGTTGAACATTTTTCATATATCTATTTACCATTTCTATTTCTTCATCTGGTCAGTGTCTGTTCATTTCAGATGCCCACTGTTTGATTAGGTATTTAAATTTTTTCTATTTTTAGTTCTTCATTTATTCCAGATATTAGTCCTTTATCTGAGGAGAAACTGGCCATTTTTTTCCCACTCTGTAGGTTGTCTTTTCATTCTGCTGGTGATTTCTTTTGCTGTGCAAAGGATTTTTAATAAAATGAGAGTCTAGTTGTTGATTCTTTGTGAGAGTTTCTGTGTGATTGTGGTTTTGTTCAAAAAGTCTTTGCCTACATCAGTGTCTCCAAGAGTTCTACCTATTCTGTCTTTCAGCAGATTTATGGTTTTTGTTTTAATATTCAGATCTTTGAGTCATTTTCATTTTAGTTTAGTGAATGGTGAAAGACATGTGTCTAGCTTTAATCTTTGGCATTTGAGAAGCCAGGTTTTCCAGCAACATGTATTAAAGAGTCTATCTTTTTTCCAGTAAAGGTGTTTGGCTCCTTTGTCAAGAATAAGGTGACTGAATATGTCTAGAGTTGTTTCTGTTTCTTCTAATCTGTTTCATTGATCTTTAGGTTTGTTTTTTGATGGGTACCATGCTGTTTGTATCACAGTATCTTTTTAGTATATTTTCAAGTCAGGGATTGTGATGCTTCTGGCCTTCCCTTTGTTTCACAGAATTGATTTTGATATTCTAGGTCTCATCTGGTTCCAAATGATGCTGCACATGTCTCAGCATACTTCACCACTTGCATTGGAATCCCAAGTGATGCTGTTTGGGAGCTGAGTTCTCAGAATGATATCACATATGAGTACTAAAGAGGATATCACTTCCTGTCCCTCCAGATTACCTTGGATTCTGGAAGACAGCAAAACAATGGCTGTTCTGCTCCTGCTTCTTTGGATATGTAGCTTTCAATTCTCCCTTCAAATTTCTATTTTCTATTTTAACTTATATATTTTATTTGTGCTATTTTCTCCTAAAGTGTAATACTGTAAATTGCCCATAAATTCAGAGGTTGTGTCTCTTCTCTATAGCATTAAGTAGTGATCTCAGCATATTTTAGATATCTAGTAAATATTTTTATCAGTACAAATAATAGGTAAATCTAAAAGAGAGCACAGATTAAATCAATTGCACACAAACATTATTATTCAACTTCTTTTTTAAAATAGGGAATTACCTTTGAGGTAACATGTTTCCTGAAATGTCTTTTCAACACTGTCTAGTTGCATAGACCAGCCCAGGCATGTTGCAGTTCCAAAGTGAGACCATTCATGAAAGCAATGCCTTTTCTAGTTCCTAAGAGAAGGCATATGCTCTATTTTGTACAGACAAATGCCTTAGGTCTCCTGGCTTAGATTACAGAAGTAGTTTTTCTTAAGAAAGGCAGCATTTATTTGGATATGTCCTCACAGTAAGGACATGTGGCAGGACTTTTATTTTCCATGTGTGAATAGTTACAGGATACCTGACAATAATGGTAACATAATCCACTTTAATTTGAGAAAGCCAACACTCAAAAAGGTTAAGCGACTTGCTTGAAGCCACACAGTAACACATGACCAGGCTATGAACATTTTCCAGGTTTTATCAATCCTGCACTTGGATGTCTGCTGGAAGACAAAAGGAACTTATGTTCTCTGGAGGGCTTTGACACTGAGTTTCCCTCTTGGCTGGATTATACTTGAGGTTTCACATGTTGTTCTATCTTGTCCTGAAAGGTGGTTGTTAGTGAAGCCCCTTCCAAACTATTCCTGTAATAATTTCCATCCTGAATCCCAGAAAAGTTGAGAACATGGGGTGGGGCTCTATCCCTTCTGCAAACCTCCTGGCTTGTTGCTATTTACTTAATGATTAATCCTTCAGCACTGCCTTGTTAAATAGGAGGGTAATATTTTCCTTCTGTCTGGACTGGACAAGCTCCCAGTTCCAGTCAGGTACCTTTGGGCCGTGGAACTCATGACACATAATATGCCTTTTGTGTTAGCCTTTGAAAACTAAGCTCACATATGGCCAGGTGGGATTGAAGGATGTTCAGAGTAGTGGGTTTTCTTCTATTTCTCATCTCTAGAGTCAAATGGAGAATTGAGTGCAAAATATTAAGCTTCCATGATAGAGAGAATGCAGAGAGGGTAGGGTGCCAACAGTTTGTGTGCATGTGTGTCTATTTCCCTTAAATTGCTTAGGTCACTGAGCAGTCAGACTTCTCTAGGTAACATTTTGTTGCTGTGGAATTTGCAAATAATTATTTTTAATGTCATAGCTATAGGTGAATTGTCAATATTTACAGTGCTGTTGTATTTGTTATAAATATTTCCAATGTTATGCCCAAACTTTACTAGCAGAGTTAATTGACTGTCTACAGAAAGATGAAAAAAGAAAAAGAAAAAATTATGGATGCGAAGAGCTGTTTGAGAAATGACTGAATAGATACCCTTAGTTTGGAGAAACAAATCTGAACTGATATAAAAGACGGAGGGAGGAAGGGAGGGACAAAGAGAGAGAAAGAGAGTTTTCTAATAAGGACCATTAACTTTTTACTGGGTATTGCTTTCTACCTCCCATAAAATTAGAAAACTTAAATTGACTTTGGAGTGCTTATGTGCATGTATTGGTTTGAGGATGGAAGTTTTATCATGTGTCCAGATGACATGGTTTATGGGGATTTCTGTGTGAGTGAGGTGACAGGTTGATCTGGATGGTGTGTCAACGTGGCCTCCCTAATCACTTTCTAATAGGCTTTGGTGCTGTTAAGTACTAAACCTTCCCAAATCTTTTTGTTTTCTTTTCATATTTTGATGGCTAGATTCATATGGTAATGTTTTTGAGGGATTTACACAAAGTCAAAATTTCACCACCAAAAAAGAAATATGGCTATGGAGTTATGATTTGCAAAACTATTCCATTTGAGATTAAATAAATATACGCTTATCACGTCTCAGAGCATGGGCACCTCCAGGATGCAGACAGTTGGTAGGGAATGTAGATCAAGTTTGACAGCTTGGATGGGGTGTCCTTCTTGATGAGTTTTTACATTACTTTTCCAAAGAAGACCAGACTCTCATACCAAATGCATTTCTTTTCCTGAAATCTTACAACTTTTATAAGCTACATCTGTACATACTTTTTATATCGTGTATTTAACATAATTTATTTAATAAGTAAACATACAGAAAGAAACTACTTTGTCTAAGAATTGTGTATTTTCTATAGTTTTCAGCATAAAATCATGTATATTGCCTTTGTCCAGAAATTATTATTACTTGGTTGAGTTCTGTGTCATAGGAAAATATTGTTCATAATTTTTAATGTTGTCTCCTAGAACTTCTCTTGTCCCAAATATTTGCAGAAATTTGTGCAATGTGTTGAGGTACAGAAAGAAGTGGATAATACAATTCCTGCTCTTGGGGAAATTGGTAAAGGGAAATATGTTCTGTGTACCATACCTGTCCTTAGAGAAGTAGTGGTTGTAGACATAATCAAGGAACGAATATATTTTTGAAATAAAATTATCTATTATTTGGGTCAATATTTCCTTTGGCAGTAAACTCGACTCTGTTTCTTGGATGAGATTTACAAGAATATCCCAAAGAAGCATATAATAAAGTACTACATTTGATTTGGTTTTGATATATTTAGATGCTTTATATCTAATCTAAGTGCATATCCCATGCCAGTTATTGGGATAAATGTTGGAAATATAAATATTGTTAGATTTCAATCCTTGTCTGTGTAGTTATTAAGATGTGTTAGTAAGTGGTGAATTTTCTTGCTTCATATTACTTTGTAGAAGTAGCAACTACACTCAGTGCATAATGGCTATCTTAAAGCATAATACAAATCATGAGAAGACTGTATTTTTGAACTTCAATGATCTTATTATAAGATGGGTTTTATAAACTCTATCGCCCTTAAACAGAGGAATTACAAGTAGAAGGAAATGAGATAGGCAGATGCCAAAGCTCTGTATGAGGTTAACAGTTTTCTCATTCTTAAGGCATTGTTTGTAGTGTTTTCTGATTTTTATCCAGAGGCACTTCCATTCAGTAGCCACCTTGTAAAGAATAATGACTGGGGACTCTTGGTCTGACATTTGGAAATGTTGATCCCAGGACCAACATATGGTTCAAGTCTAACTTGTGGAATAGGAATGAAAGAGAGAGAGAACTGTACTCCCCCTTTTAAGGCCCACGATCTCTTTGTTTCTCAGAAGTTCCTTGGAACATTTTCCTGGTGGAAGGGTAAAATCTGATAGCCTGAGAGCAGACAAAGTGTACATCTGTGTATAATATGTTGTAATTCTCCAATTTACATAGCTATCTAGGGTGTGTAAATGTTTCCAAACCACATCAAAGGAAGACCTGTAGGTTTTAAACAAAATTTTTATGAGGCCTCTTCTAGCGCATTAAGCCATATAAACGTTTATTTACAATTTATTCTTTATTCTTTCCTTTTGCTAACTATGCACTCCACAACACCTTCAACAAAAAGGGACAGGTAGCAAATCATAGCAGCTCATGTTTGGTTTCTTGTGAACTGTTATGCCTATTGATTTATGGATAGAGGAGGACCTAAATGTTGAAAAGAACTGTAGGCGAGGAGTGGGATTATCAGCTAAGTCTCTCTTACTCAGCTGAGACCAAAGTAATTACTAAGTATTCCAGTGAAGTTTATAAAAAATCCTTTGTCTTCAGTTCAGCACGAAGACAATCTGCCCACTGTTTCTTCCAGGGCAGAACAACAAATGGATTACACAGCGCTAAGTGTTTATCATATCCTCATCTTCACCCTAAAATTATGAATATACTATTCGAGCTGCTTTTCTCTCCTCTGACTTTCTCAGAAGTGCTTTATCTATACAAACTCATTCAAACGTCATTGAGATTGCTACTATTAGCTTCATTTCAGATGTAGAAAGTGAGGCACACAGCGGTAATTTCTGTGTGCCTATGATCATGGTAGGGAATAATGGTGCTAGGATGTGAATTCCAGCAGTGTGGCTCCAATTTTCATGTTTCATGATCACTACATAGGTACAACCTTACCACAAATCTATTGTTCCTTCTGTCATTGATTTATCTTAATACTTCCAAGAGACTGCCTGCATTTCCAGTCCCAACTTTTATACCATGCTTTTTCAACTCCTTATAGTTGTAAGCACCTCATGGTCATTACCACCACTCTACTGAAATCTTTTTTCAAGGTCATCCTTGAAATTCAAGTTCTCCATTCTAATGATCAGACCCAATCCTTTTCAATAGGTCTTCAATAGTACACTAGTCCTTCTTTCTAGTTATTTTTCCTTGTAGCTCTTTACTTCTGGCCATTTCTCAGGATGATCCAGATATATTAAATCCAATAAGAGTATAATAAGAGTGATAAAGTCAATGAGACTCAGAGACTAACTCCAGAACTCATAGCACTAAAATACTCTGTAGTTGGTCTTGGTAAGTAATCAAGAGGAGAAAAAAGACTTTGCCATGAAGTAAGAAAAATAGGAAAGTCAATAAAAATCTGATTTGGGGCATAAATTGAGAACATTAACTTTTGAATGATACCCTTGAAGTGCTTGCAGCACACCAAGATGAAAATATCCAGAAAACACTTGTAAATGAATTGAGACCATTAATGAAAACATAAGTATGGATAGAGACCATAGCACTAGTTGTGTGGAGATATTTGCCGAAGTCACAGTAATAGATGAGATTTTAAAAGAGAGAATACTGAGAACATCAACAAAAAGGTTTTACTCAGTGGTGTTTTTCTTGAGAAATAAAATGCAGAGTAGTCCATTTAAAAACTTGAAGGCTTTCAGAATTTGGCAACAAATGTTTCAATTCAATACAGTTCAACAATTGAGTGCTTATTATATCAACAAGAAAGAACAAGAAATAAAAGACACATTCAAGAAGGTTGTTGATTGAAAACAACACAGACAAAACTTGAGGAAATTAATTAGAGAAGGAATTTATTGATAGGATACTGGATAACTCTAGTAATAATTGGAAAGGCTTAACAACCATTCTCAAAAAATGTGAAGAAGCTAAAGTAGATAAGTGAAGTGTGGCAGAATTACATCCAAGAAGATGCCACAGAAAGAATCTGACCTATTGCACTAGGCTTGATTATTTGAAGTTGACACTGTCATGGCTGCCAGGAGATGAATGCTGTCATTATTGCTAGAGGTGTTCAATTTACTCCCTGTGTCTTTGTTTTATTGGCTCCCAATTAAAGACTCCAGGAAAATATATAATTGATGGAGTTTCAATGACTTGCCTGTGGTTTACTTGCCAGGAGCTAGGGAAAACATATCTGTTCTTCTTCAAGAGGGTGACTTCCAATACTGGGTAGCCCCAAAGGGCCTATGGGTATTCCAGTTTCTATATTATTGCAACAAATAGTTCATTGGAATGATGCAGGTATATAGTAAAAATGTGTTAAAATAAATACTTTCCATGTAGCACACGTCAAGCATGTGTTAATTTTTTTTGTAAATATTTGCCTCTTTCACAATTTGACAAATTGATTGTAGTTATATGCTGTCAGTGATTGTAAAGAAATTTATGTCACTTATACCTGCAAGAAATCCATCTGTCCTTTAAGTTACAACAAATATAGCATCATATCCTTTATGAAAACATCCATAACTATTTCTGCTACTAATGATCTTGTTTTCCTGTGAAATTTTTGTTTCATTTTCATGACAATACTCCCAAATCAAATAAGAATTTTCTCTCATGTCTCTTAGATACTTCGAGCTAGAGTAGTGTACGACTAGCACAAATAGTTTCAATAGTTAGGCTGACAAAGGAATGCAGAGTGTCAAATAAAAACCAATTAGACATATAATTTCTAGTCCTCTCCCCAACACACAAAGATGAAAAAAAAGGTTAGGGGTTGATAATTTGATCAAGGTTTGGAGAGAGATATTGGTGTACCTGTCAATTATTTGGACCCAAGTGGAAGTAATTTGAATAGATTTGTGGAAAAGCTAAATGTACAAATGATACTAGATTCCCTGGCTGTAGGCTTTATGTCTCCAGCAGTGTGTGTGTGTTTCTGTTTGGGTGTGTGTGTCCATGTGTGGGGAGAGATTTTAAAGCCAGTTTGGAGATTTATTGGTTTGAAAATTTTAGCTACACAATTATGATTACATTTTATTACAAGAAGCAACCAATAAACAATTTGTAGATTATAGGAATTATCAGTGAAGCCCGTCACCCCAGACAGATTTAAAGACAGGTAGGAGTGGTGAGTTTAGGGGGAATATAATTACCTTCCTTAAAGCTTATTTCTTTAATGTAGGGGTTACTTTGTCTTGAAAAATTTAACAACAGTCAGGGTAGCAGAAGTCTGTAATTGAAGTTTGGGCAAAAAGCAACATTTTGGGGGCTGGGGAATATAATTCAATGGCACAAGAGCCTGTTTAGCCAGTGTAAGGTCCTGAGTTTGATTCCCAGTACAAAACAAAACAAAACAAAACAAAACCAACAACAACAAAAACCCCAGCCTATTTGGAGATATGTACATTGTGATTTTTCTTCCTTATCAACAGTTTCTGTGTAGTTTTCACTGTCATTATCATACTATTCATGCTTAACACGAGAGCTGAGCCCTTTATGTAAGAACACATACCATTCTTTTGAGAACTACCATGTTGGGCAGAAAATGAACTTCTAGCATTCTTTATTCCACTGAGTAATGGTTTTACTTTAAGATGTCTTCCTTTGCAAGTGACTGCCATATTTCTGACATTATCATTTTGTTTTCTCTCTTGATACTAATTTCTCCCTCACCTCTCTCTCTCTCTCTCTCTCTCTCTCTCTCTCTCTCTCTCTCTCTCTCTCTCTCTCTCTCTCTCTCTCTCTCTCTCTCTCTCTCATCTTTCTCTCCCTTTGCTGTTATATGAATTGAATCCAAGGCCTCTTGCATACTACATAGAACTACATCTCTGGTCCTTGACATGAATTTCTGATTTTCATTTTCATCCCAAAATCTCCTATTTTAAAATGTCTTCATGACCTAATAAATACAAGGTCTGTCTCAATGATTTATTGTATAATTACTTCACATGGCATGCTTATGTAGTCAGTCATCAAATCAATGTCTGAGAAAGAATTTAGAGAATGCTTAAAGTGGAGGAATTGTTAGAAGTCATGAGGCCAGCTGTTAAGTATAATATTGAGACACATGCAGGGAATAGAAGGTGTGTCACAAGTCAGCTGTCACTAAAATGAGTTAAATAAGTGTATTGATGATTCCTCTTTTTCAACTTCTGCAAAAACAACTGTTATATTTTCTTGCAATTCCTTTTTCCTTTTGTGGCTGGAAAAGAAAGGAATGACTGACAGCCCACCTTTCTGGTACACTTAAGGGTTATATCTTATTTATGTTTTAGGTGTAATAACAACTTAAACTGCCCAATGTTAGAGTGCATTTCTATAGTGAAACTTTTTTTATAAGGCCATATTGTACCTGCATTATTTCCATTTCTAGACCTACTTGCTTTGATAATACTTTTAACTTGCTACAAAGTACTAAGTATACAGTAAATATCAATGTGTATTATTACTTTATTAACCCCTGGGCTCTTTAATATCAGTGAACAGAGGCCCCAGAACCACACTGGGAGCATGTCCCCGCTAGCTGCACAGAAGATCCAAGCTCTGCCCAACCCAGCATCCCAGCACAATCCATCAGGGGAATGCCTGGCCAGACTCACAGGTCACAGAGGTACCGAGCCCAGCCCAGCCCAGAGCCCCAGAGCTCCTCATCAGGGAGTAACCAGCATAGCCAATGGGTCTTGGAGAATTTGAGCTCCACCCATCAGAGCACAAGGCC